>JAKWIY010002158.1:0-10128 GCA_027704805.1 Solanum corneliomulleri | reverse complement strand
CACCTTTGGGTTCAAATTAACCACTAATTTAACAGTTTTAAATTTATACTATTCAAATATTTTTGAAAATAATTGGCGCTCAATATTGGATATAATTTAATTTATTAATATCATTTGTAAATTTACCCCCACCCACCCATTATTAATTAAGCCCCACCCATTTAATAAATCATTTCTAATATCAAAATCTCCCTAAACACTACTAAAGCACGATGAAATTATCGATTCCTGAAAAATGACATTCAAAATTATTTGAGTCCGAATTGGAGCCCAAATTAAATTTAGGTTGAGCCGCTTATTTAGGAAAACACTTTCAATAGGATTTTATTTCAAGCTTGAATTCGAAATTTATTATTAAAGGTAAAGAAGTAGTACCTCTCGAATTAATTCATGCACTATTTTTAATATAAATTTATAAATTTTTTATTATTTATTTTAAATATTAAAACCTTAATATATTCATTTTAAAAAAACATTATCGATTAAGTAACATCACATAATTGAGGCAAATAAATAATTAATATGAACATAGTCAGACTTTTAAGTTTATCAGTAATTTTTATTTAGAAACTTGAATTATAATATGTTTTGATTGAGGACTTGAGTGTTGATAATGTACTTCTGTAGACATTTTCGCCTCAAATTTTTAGAAACACTCATTGGTAGTATTTTTATAGTTGTGCGTTAGTGTAACGACCTGTTTAGTCGTTTTGAGCAGCAGACTTTAATTCTGGAAAAACTGGCTGAGACGACGGACACCACGACGGACCGTCATGGGCATGACGGACCGTCGAGGGTGTCTCGTTCCAAAACACTTAGGAATTCTGAAATCTGAGTACACAAATCGACTCTCTGAACTTTGTGACGGACCTGCAGGACGGACTGTCACAGCTACGACGAACCGTCGTGAGCTCCCGTTGCAAAAAACTTCAACTCTTGAGAATTTGATACAGGAAACAATTCTCTGAACGTCGTGACGGAAGTGCAGGACGGACCGTCACAGACTCCTTAGTGGAAAATGGAGTTTCTGGTCTTTACGACGACCTGCATGACGGACCGTCGCAGTCACGACGGGGCGTGACAGATTGCATAATCCCAGTCAGAGTCGGATTTCTTTACACGTTTTAAGGGACGTTTTGGACTATTCCTTCTTTAATTATAAAGTTAGAGGGTCAATATTAATAAGTCTAATTACTTGGGGGTTAAAAGAGGTAACCTTAAGTTAATTAGTGGGGTATTATTATCATCTTTTACACTTAATCATAGGTTAATTAGGGTAAAAGAAAGAGGGTTTGAATAAGAAAACTAGAAAGAACAAAGAGAAAGAGAAAGAGGGAGAATCGAACGAAAGAGGAGAAGAAACAAAGCTTGGGAAATTGCTTGTTGATCACTAATCTTCGGTGGAGGTAGGTTATGGTTTTTATGCTATTCGTAGTAGACTCTTAATAGCGAATGATATGTGTGGTAGTATTATAAAGTCTTCTATATGCTTAATTGTATGCTTGCATGAATATGATTATGTGATTTTGATAAAACAAGCATGATGAAAACTATTGAATCCCAAATCTTGAAAGAAACTTTAATATACATTATTAATGATGATGCCTTGGTATAAAAGAAGGCTTGATGAATTAAAGTAATGGGATTGATGATGCCTTGGTATAGAGAAGGCTTGACGAACCGACACGTAGAATTAGGGGATCGGAGTGTCACGTACCGACACATAGTATTAGTGGGACGGGTGTCACGAACCGACACGTAGAATTAGGGGATCGGAGTGTCACGTACCGACACATATTAGGGGATCGGGTGTCACGAACCGACACGTAGAATTAGGGGATCGGAGTGTCACGTACCGACACATATTAGGGGATCGGGTGTCACGAACCGACACGTAGAATTAGGGGATCGGAGTGTCACGTACCGACACATAGTAGTAGGGGATCGGAGTGTCACGTACCGACACAAGAGGAAGAAAGATAATGAATCTTGAAAGATGATAATATACTCAACTTAATAAATTTAATTCCCAAATGAGTATGGTATTGAGGCTTGAGCCCTCATGGATGAATTTGATGGTACTTATTGATGATTTTAGTACTTGTTGTTGCTACATGTTGAGTTCTATAGTTGATTTACGATATTACTTGATATATATTGTTCTCTATTTTGAGTTGGCCGATGATATCTACTCAGTACCCGTGGTTTGTACTGACCCCTACTTTTATGTTCTCTTCTTGTTATTTGTGGAGTGCAGCAAACGTGCCGTCGTCTTCAACTCAACAGTGATTCTAGCCAGTCTTCGTCACACCGGATCTTCAGGGTGAGCTAATGCTTCTAGCTTGGACTGGATCTTCTTCTTCAAGTCTTGATGCCTTGAACTTCCGGCATGGACTAGCTTTTTAGTTATTTTTGTTCTTAGACATTCCTAGTTTAGTAATTTGAGATAGATGTTCTTGTGGTGATGACTTCCAGATTTTGGGGATAATAATAATAGTGTGAATTGTTTTTATTAATGAGTTTAAGTCTTCCGCATTATTTTCTGTTGATATACATTGAAATGTTAAGGTTTAGATTGGTTGGTTCGCTCACATAGGAGGGTAAATGTGGGTGCCAGTCGCGGCTCGATTTTGGGTCGTGACAAACTTGGTATCAGAGCATTAGGTTCATTGGTCTCATCACACAAGAACGAGTCTAGTAGAGTCTTAAGGAACGGTAGGGGGACGCCTTTACTTTTATTTGAGAGGCTATAAGACTTTAGGAAAATTCCATTCTTTCATTCTTTCTTTCGTGCTACTACTTGAGTCCAATTGGTATCTAGGTGATACAAATGGTATCTGACCATCTTCACTCTATTTCGCAGATGGTTAGAACTAGAGCAACGACCGCACCAGCAGCGACCCCGGCAAGACAGGATACGTCAGAGCCAGCCACTGGGGCTGTAGCTCGAGGAGGATCAGTGGCAAGAGGCCGTGGTAGAGGCTGTGGGGAGGACGTCCTAGAGGAAGAGGACGAGCACCTAGCCCATCTGGTACTAGGGCGGTGACTCCTCCACCGACTGAGGAAGTGAGATAGAAGAGAGGGTGAGGAAGGGGAGAATGAACAAGCACAGAACGAGGAATTGCCACCCCAACCTACCCCAGAGATGATCAATCAGGTTCTTGCTTATTTAGCGGGTTATCTGATCAGGGTCAGGCACCTCCAGTGGTTTCTGCACCAACACCTCCGGTTTCAGAGGTACGACATGCGGCTACTATGGCTCCCCGCATGGATGCCTCATTGGAAATAGGCACATTTCCACGTCTGACTACTGGGCCTATAATGACAAATGATCAGCATGAACTTTTCAGTAAGTTTTTGAAATTGAAACCTCCAGTCTTTAAGGGTGCAGAATCGGAGGATGCCTACAATTTTCTGGTTGATTGTCATGAGCTACTACACAAGATGGGTATAATAGAGCGGTTCGGTGTTGAGTTCGTGAGTTATCAGCTTCAAGGGAACGCCAAAATGTGGTGGCGTTCACATGTTGAGTGTCAACCAACAGAGGCACCGCCTATGACTTGGGCATCATTCTCTAGCTTGTTTATGGAGAAGTATATCCCAAGGACTTTGAGAGATAGAAAAAGAGATGAGTTCTTGAGTCTAGAGCAAGGTAGAATGTCGGTTAATGCATATGAGGCTAAGTTTCGTGCATTATCCAGGTATGCCACTCAACTCTATTTCAGTCCTCAAGAGCGGATTCGCCGGTTTTGTGAAGGGGTTGAGGTCAGAATTGCGGATTTCGGCCTTACAGATAGCGGCACGGCAAAATCCTTCCAAGAGGTGGTAGACTTTGTGATAGAGGTGGAAGGAGTGAAGCCAGACGACTTCACCACGACATCGACATCAAAAAGGTTTCGAAAGGGAGGTGAGTTTAATGGTTCTTACACTAGAGGACAGGGTTCGAGAAGTTACTCAGTCCGACCAATTCAGTCTTCACTACAGACTGTAGTTGGGGGACCACCTCAGACCGGTCAACATTTCTCTGAGAGACCTATGCTTGACTCTAGAGAGTGTTATGGATGTGGGGAGACTGGGCATATTAGGAGGAATTGTCCAAAACAGAGTTACAGACCCCCGATAGCTAGAGGTAGAGGTGGTCATGGTAGAGGCCGTTATTCTGGAGGACGTGGTGGTCGAGGTAATGGCGGTCACCAAAACGGCAGAGGTGATGGGCAAAACGGAGCCACTACAACACAACATGGTAGGGGCAACGGACAGACAAACGATAGGGCCCATTGTTATGCTTTCCCTGGGAGGTCTGAAGCGGAGACATCGGATGCTGTTATCACAGGTAATCTTTTGGTTTGTGATTGCATGGCTTATGTATTGTTTGATCCTGGATCCACATTTTCTTATGTATCTTCCTCATTTGCTAATGGTCTAAATTTACATTGTGAATTACTTGACATGCCTATTCGTGTTTCTACTCCGGTGGGTGAGTCTGTGATAGTCGAAAAAGTATATAGGTCTTGTTTGGTGTGTTTTGTGGGGAGCAACACTTATGTAGATTTGGTTATCTTAGAAATGGTTGACTTTGATGTAATTCTGGGTATGACTTGGCTTTCTCCAAATTTTGCGATCTTGGATTGTAATGCTAAAACTGTGACGTTAGCCAAGCCTGGGACAGACCGTTAGTGTGGGAGGGCGACTACACTTCCAGTCCGGTTCGTATCATCTCCTTTCTTCGTGCTAAGAGAATGGTTAGTAAAGGGTGTTTAGCTTTCTTGGCACATCTCAAGGATGACACTACTCAAGTACTTCGATTGAGTCAGTTTCGGTAGTAGTCCGGAGTTTCTGGATGTGTTCCCTGCAGATCTGCCTGGCTTGCCACCGGATAGGGATATTGACTTCTGCATTGATTTGGAACCGGGTACTCGCCCCATTTCTATACCCCCTTATAGAATGGCTCCCGCAGAGTTAAGAGAGTTAAAGGCCAACTTCAAGAGTTGTTGAGCAAAGGCTTCATTAGACCAAGTGCATCTCCTTGGGGTGCTCCGATGTTATTTGTGAAGAAGAAGGATGGGAGCTTTCGGATGTGCATATAGACTACAGACAACTGAACAGGTAATTAAGAACAAGTATCCCATTCCTCGCATTGATGACTTGTTCGATCAGTTACAAGGTGCTTGTGTCTTCTCTAAAAATTACTTGAGATCCGGTTATCATCAATTGAAAATACGGGCAACGGATGTGCCAAATACTTCTTTTCGAACTAGGTATGGGCACTACGAATTTGTGGTAATGTCGTTTGGTCTTACTAATGCTCCTGCTGCTTTCATGAGCTTGATGAATGGGATTTTTAAGCGATATCTAGATCTCTTTGTGATCGTATTTATTGATGATATACTGATATACTCGAAGAGTAAGAAGGAACATGAGGAACATTTGAGAATGGTGTTAGAGTTATTGAGGAAGAAGAAGCTTTATGCCAAATTTTCCAAGTGTGAGTTTTGGCTAGATTCAGTGTCTTTCTTGGGACACGTGGTTTCTAAGGATGGAGTGATGGTGGATCCATCTAAGATTGAGACAGTGAAGAACTGGGTGTGAGACCTACAAACGTGTCAGAAATAAGGAGTTTTGTTGTTTAGCTAGCTACTACCGCCGATTTGTCAAGGGATTCTCTCTATTGCGTCCCAATTAACGAACTTGACTAAGCAGAATGTTCCATTTGTATGGTCGGATGAGTGTGAGGAAAGCTTTCAGAAACTCGAAGACCTTGTTGACTACGCACCAATTCTTACCTTGCCAGTAGAGGGTAAGAACTTTATGTTTATTGTGATGCATCCTATTCTGGGTTGGGTGCAGTGCTAATGCAAGAGAAGAATGTGATTGCTTATGCTTCGAGGCAACTAAAGGTGCATGAACGTAACTATCCGACCCATGATTTGGAGTTGGCCGCGGTAGTATTTGCACTAAAGCAATGGAGACACTATTTGTATAGGGTTAAATGTGAAGTCTATACGGACCATCGTAGCCTACAGTACGTCTTTACTAAAAAAGATTTGAACTTGAGATGAGACAGAGGAGATGGATGGAACTACTGAAGGACTACGACATCACTATCTTGTATCATCCGGGAAAGGCGAATGTTTGTGGCGGATGCTTTAAGTAGAAAGGCCGGAAGCATGGGAAGTCTAGCTCATTTGAAAGTTTCTAGACGCCCATTGGCTAGAGAGGTTCAGATTCTGGCTAATGACCTTATGAGGTTAGAAATAAATGAGAAGGGAGGATTGTTAGCTTGTGTAGAGGCAAGATCTTCTTTTCTTGACAAGATCAAGGGAAGACAGTTTGATGATGAGAAACTAGGTCGAATCGAGATAAAGTGTTGCAAGGAGAGGCTAAAGAAGCAACAATCGATGAGGAAGGTGTTTTGAGGATTAAGGGAAGGTATGTGTACCCCGCATCGATGATTTGATCACACTATTCTGACAGAGGCTCATAGTTCCGGATATTCTATACATCCTGGTGCAACCAAGATGTACCGTGACCTAAAACAACACTTTTGGTGGAGTAGAATGAAGCGCGACATTGTTGATTTTGTTGCCAAATGTCCAAATTGTCAACAAGTAAAGTATGAACACTAGAGGCCCGGAGGAACACTTCAGAGAATGCCCATTCCTGAATGGAAGTGGGAGAGAATTGCAATGGACTTCGTGGTTGGTCTTCCAAAGACGTTGGGTAAGTTTGATTCCATTTGGGTGATTGTTGATAGGTTAACTAAGTCTGCTCACTTCATTCCGGTCAAGGTGACCTACAATGCAGAAAAGTTAGCCAAGATCTACATCTCAGAGATTGTTCGATTACATGGGGTTCCACTCTCCATCATATCAGATAGAGGTACGCAGTTTACTTCTAAGTTTTGGAGAACATTGCATGCTGAATTAGGTTCTAGATTGGACCTTAGTACTGCATTTCATCCTCAGACCGATGGTCAGTCTGAGCGAACGATTCAAGTGTTAGAGGATATGCTTCGTGCATGTGTGATAGAATTTGGTGGCCATTGGGATAACTTCTTACCCTTAGCTGAGTTTTCATACAATAATATCTATCACTCCAGTATTGACATGGCTCCATTTGAAGCATTGTATGGGAGGAGGTGTAGATCTCCCATTGGGTGGTTCGATGCATTTGAGGTTAGACCTTGGGGTACTGACCTCTTGAGGGATTTGTTAGATAAGGTGAAGTGCATTCAAGGAAAGCTTCTAGCGGCTCAAAGTAGACAAAAGGAATATGCGGACCGAAAGGTTAGAGACTTGGAGTTCATGGAGGGTGAACAAGTCTTGTTGAAGGTTTCGCCCATGAAAGGGGTGATGCGGCGGTTTGGAAAAAGGGGTAGGAAGTAAGTCCAAGGGATAATTGGACTATTGGTACTTAAGCGAGTGGGGAGGTGGCTTATGATTAGCCTTGCCTCCAGGGCTGTCCGGAGTGCATCCGGTATTTCATGTGTCCATGTGAAAAGATACCATGGGGATGGAAACTACATCATCCGTTGGGATTCAGTTTTGCTTGATGAGAATTTGACTTATGAGGAGGAACCGGTTGCTATTTTAGATAGAGAGGTTCGCAAGTTGAGGTCGAGGAGAATTGCATCCATCAAAGTTCAATGGAAGAATCGACGGTTTTTGAAGAGGCTACTTGGGAGAAGGAGGAAGATATGCAAGAAAAATACCCACATCTGTTTACAGATTCAGGTACTTCTTTTCGCCCTTGCTTTTCTTCTTTTGATCGTTCGAGAACGAACGATGGGTAAATTGGTATCTATTGTAACGACCTGTTTAGTCGTTTTGAGCAGCAGACTTTAATTCTGGAAAAACTGGCTGAGACGACGGACACCACGACGGACCGTCATGGGCACGACGGACCGTCGAGGGTGTCTCGTTCCAAAACACTTAGGAATTCTGAAATCAGAGTACAGAAATCGACTCTCTGAACTTTGTGACGGACCTGCAGGACGGACTGTCACAGCTACGACGAACCGTCGTGAGCTTCCGTTGCAAAACACTTCAACTCTTGAAATTTTGGTACAGGAAACGATTCTCTGAACGTCTTGACGGAAGTGCAGGACGGACCGTCACATGTGTGACGGACCGTCATAGACTCCTTAGTGGAAAATGGAGTTTCTGGTCTTTACGATGACCTGCATGACGGACCGTCGCAGTTACGACGGGCCGTCACAGGTTGCGTAATCCCAGTCAGAGTCGGCTTTCTTTACACGTTTTAAGGGATGTTTTGGACTATTCCTTCTTTAATTATAAAGTTAGAGGGTCAATATTAATAAGTCTAATTACTTGGGTGTTAAAAGAGGTAACCTTAAGTTAATTAGTGGGGTATTATTGTCATCTTTTACACTTAATTATAGGTTAATTAGGGTAAAAGAAAGAGGGTTTGAATAAGAAAACTAGAAAGAACAAAGAGAAAGAGAAAGAGGGAGAATCGAACGAAAGAGGAGAAGAACAAAGCTTGGGAAATTGCTTGTTGATCACTAATCTTCGGTGGAGGTAGGTTATGGTTTTTATGCTATTCGTAGTAGACTCTTAATAGCGAATGATATGTGTGGTAGTATTATAAGTCTTCTATATGCTTATTTGTATGCTTGCATGAATATGATATGTGTGATTTTGATAAAACAAGCATGATGAAAACTATTGAATCCCAAATCTTGAAAGAAACTTTAATATACATTATTAATGATGATGCCTTGGTATAAAAGAAGGCTTGATGAATTAAAGTAATGGGATTGATGATGCCTTGGTATAAAAGAAGGCTTGATGATGAATTGACAGAATGAGATAGGGGATCGGAGTGTCACGTTCCGACACATAGTATTAGTGGGACGGGTGTCACGAACCGACACGTAGAATTAGGGGATCGGAGTGTCACGTACCGACACATATTAGGGGATCGGGTGTCACGAACCGACACGTAGAAATAGGGGAGGTCGGAGTGTCACGTACCGACACATATTAGGGGATCGGGTGTCACGAACCGACACGTAGAATTAGGGGATCGGAGTGTCACGTACCGACACATAGTAGTAGGGGATCGGAGTGTCACGTACCGACACAAGAGGAAGAAAGATAATGAATCTTGAAAGATGATAATATACTCAACTTAATAAATTTAATTCCCAAATGAGTATGGTATTGAGGCTTGAGCCCTCATGGATGAATTTGATGGTACTTATTAATGATTTTAGTACTTGTTGTTGCTACATGTTGAGTTCTATAGTTGATTTATGATATTACTTGATATATATTGTTCTCTATTTTGAGTTGGCCGATGATATCTACTCAGTACCCGTGGTTTGTACTGACCCCTACTTTATGTTCTCTTCTTGTATTTGTGGAGTGCAGCAAACGTGCGTCGTCTTCAACTCAACAGTGATTCTAGCCAGTCTTCGTCACACCGGATCTTCAGGGTGAGCTAATGCTTCTAGCTTGGACTGGATCTTCTTCTTAAGTCTTGATGCCTTGAACTTCCGGCATGGACTAGCTTTTTAGTTATTTTGTGTTCTTAGACATTCCTAGTTTAGTAATTTGAGATAGATGTTCTTGTGGTGATGACTTCCAGATTTTGGGGATAATAATAATAGTGTGAATTGTTTTTATTAATGAGTTTAAGTCTTCCGCATTATTTTCTGTTGATATACATTGAAATGTTAAGGTTTAGATTGGTTGGTTCACTCACATAGGAGGGTAAATGTGGGTGCCAGTCGCGGCTCGATTTTGGGTCGTGACAGTTAGTAATGGGGCGGGCTTATTAATTAGGTATGGTTTAATTAGTAATGGACCGGTAGTAGATTTGATTATAAATTATATTAATAAGTTAAATTATAATAAATAGTTGGGCGCCCATGTATTAAAAAAATATTTAAATAGTTTAAATTTAAAATCATTATAAAAGTGATTAATTTTGGACCCAAAGATGAATAAGAAGGGTATTTTGGAGTCAATAGGTGGATGAGAAAGGTATTTTGAAGCTAATACGTGAATGAAGGGTAATTTTGTACCATTTCTGATACTTTCAGGATATTTTAGGCTCTTTTCCATAAAAACAAAATAGAGATAGCATAATGCACACTAGAAA
>JAKWIY010002157.1:0-10161 GCA_027704805.1 Solanum corneliomulleri | reverse complement strand
AATAATATTTTTATTTTCAAAAAAAAAAGAACGTCGCCTGAGAGATTCGAACTCTCGCGGGGAAACCCCATGTACTTAGCAGGCACACGCCTTAACCACTCGGCCAAAGCGACATATTTGTTTCTTATATCGTTGTATATTTAATGAACAACATGTTATGATACCATATGGTACTTGAAATTATTTAAAGAGAATTTCAAACATAATAAGACTTTATAGTTATAATTTCGATAATTATGTTTCATAACTATGGTTATTTGTTACGGAAACTGCCATTAGTATATTTTTATCTGTTTGATTTTTCGCTTGTGAATATACCAATAAAGTAAGCATATAAAAAACTTTTCTTCGTAATCCTACTGTTCCATAAAATATGGACCTCTTCTCCTTTTGATTTTGGGTGCAGGTCCTACCCGAATAGTAACTATTTCTTTCTCTGTTCCTTTTTTCTTTTCCTGTTCTTTTTTCTATATACAAATTTTGTACTTATATATTTAGAAATTCTTTAGAGTTTCGTCTGTATATTTTGCTTGTCAATATACAAATAAGGTAGTTTGTTATGAATTTTTCATAAATCATATACAAACACGTAGAAATATATACATTGCAGCCTACGTAGCAAACAACTATAGCTATGGAAGCAGTCAAAAAGCTTTAAATTATAAGTATTTGAGAATAGAGAATTTTTTTTTATGTAGGAAACATCTTCCTAGGATTAACATGAAGAAAAGGGGAAGATAAAAGATCAACTAAAAGCATCTTTCCATGTGAATGTTAAACTTTCTAACAAAAGTAAAAGTATGAATTGGAAAAGATAGGAGCAACCTTTGTGATAATATTAATCAGTCATTGAGGCAACTAGGCAAAATGTTCTTTCTCCTTGAACTTCTAAATTACTGCCACTCCAAATGGTTAAAGCATTTATGATAACCTCATCTTTCACACAATAGTTTGACTATCTTCTTCTTTCCAATTATGTTTTACATCAACTAGAATGAAATATATAGCTACTTGAGTTTGTAATATTTTTTGTGTCAATCCAAATATAATTAATGTCGAAGTCAAAAATTTCATAAAATAATTAAATATAAAAAAGTAAAGTTAAAAAGAAGTCAGATAGTATTAATATGCGATATATATATTACACTATATAATTTTCTTATAAAGAAATGTTGATTAACATCGTTTGGTACATGTAACTCCACCACTGGATATATATATATATATATAACATTTGGAGTACTAGTCCAATATTACTCGTGAAAAGATAGGGAGAAAATTATTTCACTCTTCTAATACTAGCACTGTGTATTCTATAATCCAACTCCACTAGGATTTGCAAAAACTATTATTCATTGTGTGCTTATCAGCTTTCATCTATTATTTCGTGATACGATTTAATCGAAATCTCTAATTAAAGATAAATATCTTATACTCAGTTTTCTTTAAAAAATCAGTATCTCAAATTCACATCTACTGCAATTAATGACAACACAAAATCATGATCACCTACTGCTACAACTAATATATTTTATGAATTTAATAAAAGTGTAAAAGGTACTCCACTAATAATTGGATGGATTGAAAAGAAGAAAAAAAATTGAACTTGTAATATATTGTGCAGGATAATGGAAGTGAAACACAGCTTGATATTCCATGATTTGATGAATTTGGAGGATGTTAGCTACAATTTGGTAATGAGATATTCCACTAAAGGAGTAGGAGATATGTAAATCTCCTTTTAAAGACCCCTTTATCCTATGTCCATTACTAATAATAATACTAATAACAATATATAGTTTACATAAAGTTGTTGTGCCCTTATCCCACTAACGAACTTGTTAAATGTTGCAATCAAAATCATGTGTAATTTATTTAAACACTTAATAATTAATATTTAAGATTGGTATAACATTTTAAATAAGGTCAGACACATGATCGAATATATATACACATACCTAATTACTAACTTTTCCATATATTTCAAAAAAGACAAAATATAGGGCTGAAAAATAAAGCACTCATTATTGAACTTTTAGTAAGAGTCCAGAATTAATTCCATTCACTATGAGAAAATTACGCTATATATTATGTCATGCTATCTCACAATTATTTCGGATCCTAATAATAAGTCTTTCTTTTTCGATCTTAATTTTACTACGTGTCACCGTCTCTTTTGTTCCTTTTTAGTAGATCTGATTTTATTTTTTTGCGATGGAACATGTAAACACGAAGAAAGAGCTCGTGTCTAGGCATAAACTAGTGTGGCTAGATTTTTTTTTTCTTTACTTAATGTTTCTTGAATCCGGCTCTTCTCTATTTCTCTTCTCTCTATTTTCTCCAAGTTTCTATTTGGATTAGTGACACATGACATAAATTAAAATGAATGGTTAAGATTTAATTTCCAAAGTAAATCTTTAACCATGATAAAATTAATAAATACATTATATATTGAGTATTAAAAATTATTATAATATAACTATTTTAGCAACATATTATGTTGTCCATAATTATAGAGGAAAAAATTCTCTTCCTAAATTTCTTTTATACGTAGATTTTTTTAAATTTTCTTTTAAATAATCTTTTTATCTAATTAACTGAATAGAAGTATAGAAACTATAATTAACTATCATATGTACTGGTATCACCGTACTTGTAATCTTATTATGAAATTGAATTAGTTTGTTAAAATGATTTGATTATTGCTTGATAATTTCTTAATCACAGATAAATATGCTTTTAACAAAAGATTACAATAAAAATATTATAAACGGAAAAAAAAAAAGATCCTACGATAAAAAAAAGGAAGAAACCTTTTTTTCTATAATTATGGACAAGATAATATGTTGCTAAAATAGTTATATTATAATAATTTTTAATACTTAATATATAATGTATTTATTAATTAAATCATGGTTAGAGATTTACTTTGGAAATTAAATCTTAATCATTTATTTTAACCTATGCCATATGTCACTAATCCAAATAGAAACTTGGGGAAAATAGAGAAAAGAGAAATAGAGAGGAGCCGGATCCATGTTTCTTATGTCTCTTTTTACTTATTAAATTTTAACTTGGACTACCTATTAAGAAAATAGTTATAAGTACATTGAGTTTACTATTACCCTTATTAATTGACAAGATATCAAATACTCTCTATATTTACTCATAACATTTTTCAAAGATATTAACTCAATATTAATAGATTGAGAGTATAATAGGAGAAAAAAATTGTTCCTTAGGACCCTTGGCCCCAAAAATATCTGGGAAAAACGTGGGAAGTGGTGTTTGGTCATATAATTTGGTATCCTAAATTTCGATATACTAGAAAAATTAGTATTATTTGGTTCAAGTTCTAATATTTGAAAATTTTAAAAAATTCAAAAATTACCCCAATTTTTATATTTTATAAAAAAAATACTCATTATTTATTAACTCCAACTGATATTTGTTTCTACCTTCTTCGAAAAAGTTTAAATTCTAATTTGAGCTATAAAATTGAGAAAAAAGAACAATTTGTGTTTAATGGATTATAATTATTACTGTATCAGTGACAAGCAAGGATATGCGACTAATATATTGTCTTGCCATCGTTATTATATTGATTTTTATGTTCATATAAGGTTATTTTTTTAACAGAACAAATTCATTATAAAATGATAATTTATGAGTATTTTAAATAATTTTTGGAACTTGCGGGTATAAGTCATATTTTTAAAATAGATAAATATTTTTAAATTTTTTGGAACCAAACGCATAATAAAACTTCATCCAAATATAATTTTGAGAAATTAAGCTAAACAGTAGCTTAGTTTGTAAAAAATAACAAATAAAAAAATTAAATTAAAAAATATTTTCCAAATAAATCAGATCGAAGGTAGTAAACGTTTGCATGGGAAGATGATACTACTCAAAGTCCTAACTTTAATTAATATTATTAAAATATGTTTATGCATTTATTCTGCTTACCATATAAGAAAAGTAATGGAAAAGCATTTGCCGTTCATTCTCAAGCAAGTTAACACACTTGGCATATGCACCTAAGAATGTGGCCATTTCGAAGCAAGATAAATCAAGTTTTCTTAAGAAAAAACATTTAAAACCAAATCAATCTAAGTCCATCACAAATATCAACCTTGAGATACGTTATTATCCCTTTGGGAAACCCACCTCCGATTTAAACGGGGAACTTATATAATTTTAGTAGTCTAGGAACTAATTATGTACATTCTAGTTTACAATATTACATATTTTATTAGATTTTGATGTATTTAGATGTGTCTAAATGCATAATATTTCGGAATACATAGATAAAGAATTAGGTTCAATTTGTTCTAAATACATTCTATCCAAGTGATTCCGCATGTATTTGGATATACACAAATCTCGTACGTCTTTCTTGACTCTCTCTATATCTCGCTCGCCAGTCTCCTATGTATTTAGTATTTGAGATACATGTGAATCATACCAGATACATATGAATACATGTTTTAGTGTGTATCTAGTGTAATTAACATGTATTTGGGATATATAATGGATCTTGCTCGCCTCTTTTCTTATTTAAATGTATCCGGTAGCAAAAATACATGTATTCAAGTGTATCTTTCTCAATATGATAGAAAACTCTTAATCAACGATAAGATATATAATATTTTAAAATATAGATAATAATAATATATATGATAGTAAAATATGTCTAATTATGTAGCTTTTCCAAATAAAAATAAAAATAAGAATGAGGAGGGTGATATAAAAACCTATAGTACTAGAGTGTAAAAAGATTTTTATTACAAAATCACTTAAAATATAATTAAAGATAGTTATTTATTACAATATGTAAAATTAGGATTGTGAGGAGTTGCATCAGTTGGTTCAGGTCGAATTTACATATTATCGATTTGATTTATTGATTTTTTACTTTTAAATATACAAATTAATATTTAAACTAAATAAGTATTTTTATCAAGTTTTAATCTTTAACGGTTTATTTTTATTTAATAATAAAAAAAATTCATTAATAATCATATGACTTCTCCAACAATTTGACAGAAAAATAATAATAATTCAGATGAAAAGAATTATTCAACTGCAACATAAATAAAGGAACAAGGATAATAATGTGAATTGAAGGTTAAAAGACAAATGACTAATAAAGCAGTAGCAGTAGCAGATTCAAAATTATCATTAAGGAATATGATTGTCATTAGGGAGGTCAATGGTTGGAGTAAAAAAATATTATTACAAGGTTACTATATAGGCTTGCAATAATAAATATATAACCAAATTTTGAACTCTATATATAATGTCTTTTTTTCGACGAAGGGACCCAACGTGTCTTGTAATAAGGTATTGATATTAATTTTAAATGATTACAATATATAGGAGTAAAGTAGTAAATTATTATTGTCTTAATAGGTTATTGATTAGCCTAATCCCAAGAGTAATTTCTCTAGATAGTCACCCATGTTTGGGAGATTACCTAGGAATATCACTTATTTTTGTTTTAAGACTATAATATCATCCAACTTTATCTATTTTCCTCAAATTATACTTGACACAAAAAATTCATTTTCTCTCACCTATTAGGATGTCATGTAACATTATTTATTTATTTATTATTTAAAAAATATGCTTTAAACTTATTTAAATGTCGCGTTGCAATATATTTTCTTTTTAAAATATTATTTTCTATTTATATTTTTTGGAAATGTTTTAGTTATATCTAGGAAAATTACTCCAATAGTCCAATTCCAATAATTAAAAAAAATCAATATCAAACCAATAATTCAACTATACCCCTTTTTTCTTTTTATAAAACCCTTAAAAATTCATTAACCCAATATCATTCTGTTTTGTTTGATTTATTGGCCCCTTGGTTTTTGCACACCTCTAAATAAATTAGTAACCTTAAAAAGGAATATGTATTGTTATTCTTACAATAACTTGTATTTTAAAGTTAATAAACAGAAACAGAACAGAAACAGAAATAAGATGAAGCAGAAAATAATATAGAATACAAGAATTAATCTGAGTCCACAGAAACTATGTGGTGTCCTTAAGAAATTTAATCCCCTCACTGTACCCAAGTTATGGATTAATTTCTCCCAAGATAAAACGGATTAAAACTGTTAAAGAAATAGCGGTACCCTCAAACTTCTTTTAACTTCAACGAACTTAAGAACAGCAACAAGTCACACAGACTCAGTCGATCGACACTTTGATTTTATTTGAGAGAAAAATAAATGCAGAGAAAGAAAAATTTTCAGTGATTAAAAAATTAAAAATTGACTTCCTTTTATAGCCATTTTCAGCAAGGAACATGTCTGTTGAGTGAAATCTGTTCAGACCCATTTTATCCAGAAAGTTGTGTCTTTTGGAAAAAATAACAACTTTTTTCAAAAATTGTGTCTGTTAGGAAAATAACTATTTTTTGGAAAGTAACGACTTTTCGGAAAAGTAATGACTTTTCGGAATGTTACTGTTACCCGCAAATTTATAAGAGATAATATTAACAGGATTTATTTGATTTAACAAAAATTGATTAAAAAATTTTGTCCAAAAAATTTATCAATCAATCACATCATTTGCCAAATCCAAATCTAAATCCAAAGAAATGACTTTTCATTTGCACTTTGCAAATGACTTTTCATTTTCCCTCCAAAGTAGTTCCCTCACTTTTGATATTCTCTCTTTTCTTTTCCCATTCACACTTGCTAAAACCCAACAATCCCCACATGAATGGGGAAGGCTATTGTTAAAACATATGCATGAAAAAACTTGTGTGTCTTGTAGGTAAAGGTTAATCGCATCTGGATAAGTAGGTTTCCCTTTAAACTTTCCGTAGTGAACATATATCGGATATACTCGGTCAATCGATAGATTTGATATCTTTGAACCATCGAGCTTTGGTGTATACCTAGACAACATATGTCACACAATCAACCCTTGAACTGTTCTTAGTTCTCATTGTTTTGTTCGTTCAGCCATGAACACATCTTGGATAGTAAGTGCTTAAAGAACTGGCCTTACCGGATTCTCCTTGAAGCGGCTTACACTTCACACTTACATAGGTGATATCTAAATGTGTTATCCCATAGATACACCATTTCATATTCCCTGTATCAAACTTAGAAACCATTAAAAAGTCCTTATGTCTTTATCCTGGTTACTAAACATTGTCTCATCAAGAGAATGGACCATAAAATAATAATAAATATTTTTTTTCCTTGACAATATTGAACCGTCATCAATGACTTTGTTTTATCTCCTTGAACCTAGAATTGGGATCTCCAGTCTTCTAGGTAGAGTTACCGCCACGATGACTTGTTCTCGCCCATAGTCCCATTCCCGTCGATGATTTCTCAACTCCCTCTCTATTTAGGCCTTTTGTAAGTGGATCCGACACATTATCTTTTGACTTACATAGTCAATTGTGATAATTCCACTAGAGTAGTTGTCTCAACAGAGTTATGTCTTCGTCTTATGTGACGAGACTTGCCGTTATACATAATGCTTCCAGCCCTTCCTATTGCAGCTTGACTATCACAATGTATGCATATAGGGGCCATTGGTTTGGGCCAAAATGGAATATCTTCTAAGAAATTCCGGAGCCATTCAGCTTCTTCACCTGCCTTGTCTAAAGCAATGAATTCAGACTCCATTGTAGAGCGAGCTATACATGTTTGTTTGGATGATTTCCAAGATATTGCTCCTCCACCAATAGTAAAAACGTATCCACTTGGGATTTTGTTTCAGTTGACCCAGTAATCCAATTTGCATCACTATATCCTTCAAGAACGGCTGGATATCTGTTGTAATGTAAAGCATAGTTTTGAGTGTCATCTAAGTATCCCAAAACTCTCTTCATTGCCAACCAATGATTATTATTAGGATTACTTGTGTATCGACTCAGTTTACTGATAGCGCAAGCTATGTCTGGTCGTGTACAATTCATGACATACATGAAGCTTCCCAATACGCTAGCATAGTCCAATTGAGACTGACTTGCCTTAATTCTTTGCAAGATGAAGATTTACATCAATTGGAGTCTTTGCCCTTTTAAAATTAAAATTTTTGAATTTTTCAAGTATCTTTTGAATATAATGAGTTTGAGACAATGCTAAACCGTTAGGAGTTTTAAGAATTTTAATTCCTAATATCACATCAACAACTCCTAAATCTTTCATATCAAACTTACTAGCAAGCATACGCTTTGTAGCTTTTATATTAGCAATGTCTTTGCTCATTATAAGCATATCATCTACATATAGGCATAAAATAACTTCCTGATTTGGAGTATCTTTAATGTAAACACATTTATCACATTCAATGATCTTAAATCCATTTGACAACATCGTTTGATCAAACTTTGCATGCCATTGTTTTGGTGTTTGTTTTAGCCCATAAAGTGACTTAATAAGTTTGCACACTTTCTTTTCTTTACCAGGAACTACAAAACCCTCAGGCGGTTCTATATAAATTTCTTCTTCCAACTCTCCATTGAAGAAGGCGGTTTCACATCCATTTGATGAATTTCAAGTCCGTATATTGCAGCTATGGAAATTAACATCCGAATTAATGTAATCCTAACCACTGGCGAGTATGTGTCAAAAAAATCAAGATCTTCTTTTTGTCTATATCCTTTGACAACAAGTCTTGCTTTTATTTGCCAATAGTTCCATCGTCTTTCATCTTCCTTTTAAAAATCCATTTTGAACCAAGGGTTGTTCCCTGGAGGAAGATCAACCAACTCCCAAGTATGATTGCTTAAGATTGATTCAATTTCACTATTAACAGCCTCCTTCCAAGAGGTTGAGTCACTAGACAACATTGCTTCCTTGAATGTTTGAGGCTCACTTTCAAGAAGAAATGTTACAAAATCTGATCCAAATGAAGTAGATGTCTTTTGACGTTTACTGCGTCTTGGACTTTCTTCATTTGTTCATTCTCTTTTGGTTCTTCTCTGGGTGTTTAGATCCCCCACTAGATGACTCAAGTCTAGTTTTATACGGATAGATATGTTCAAAAAAAATTCAGCACTATCTGATTCCATTACCGTATATCATGAATATCCGGATGTCGGACTTATGAACCAAAAATCGACATGCCTTACTATTTGTCGCTATACCAATGAATACACAATCCACAGTCTTAGGTCCTATTTTACCCTCTTAGGTATAGGAACTTGGACTTCGGCTAGACACCCCACACTTTGAAATATTTCAAATTGGGTTTTCTACCTTTCGATTTTTCATATGGAATTACATTTGTCTTTGAGTGAGGCACTCTGTTAAGTATCTGATTTGCTGTAAGGATAGCTTCCCCCCCACAAGTTCTGTGGTAAACCTGAACTTATAAGTAATGCATTCATCATTTCTTTTAAAGTTCAATTTTTTCTTTCTGCAATTCCATTAGACTGAGGAGTGTAGGGAGCAGTAGTTTGATGGATTATTCCATTTTCTAAACATATTTCTGCAAATGGAGATTCATATTCTCCACCTCTATCACTTCTGATCATTTTGATCTTTTTATCTAACTGATTTTCAACTTCAGTTTTATATTGCCTAAATGCATCTATTGCTTCATCCTTACTTTAGCAAATAGACATAACAATATCTAGTGCAATCGTCAATAAAAGTTATGAAATACTTTTCCCACCACGTGATGGTGTTGACTTCATGTCACAAATATCAGTGTGAATCAATTCTAAAGGATTTGAATTCCTTTCAACAGATTTATAAGAATGCTTAGCATACTTAGATTCAACACAAATTTCACATTTTGATTTATTGCACTCAATTTTGGCAAAATATTTAAGTTAATCAGTTTTCGCAAGGTTTTGTTATTAACGTGTCCCAAACGTTCATGCCATAAACATTTAGACTCAAGCAAGTAAGAAGAAGCAAAATCTTTATTCATATCAACTGCAATTACATTGAGTTTGAAAAGACCATCACTAAGGTAGCCTTTTCCTACATACATATCATTTTTGCTTACTACTACTTTATCAAAAACAAATACACATTTAAATCCATTCTTGGTCAGAACTGGAATTGAAACTAAATTCTTTCTCAATTCTGGAACATATGAGACCCTATTCAAAGTCACCACCTTGCCTGATGTCATCTTTAATAGGACTTTGCCAGTTCCTTCCACCTTTGC
>JAKWIY010002154.1:0-10162 GCA_027704805.1 Solanum corneliomulleri | reverse complement strand
TGAAAAAAGACATAGCGGAGTTTGTTTGCTTAGTGCCCGAATTGTCAACAAGTCAAGATCGAACATCAAAATCCTGTGAATTATTACAGGAGATAGAGATCCTGACTTGGAAATGGGAGATAATTAATATGGAGTTCATTACAGGCTTACCTCGCACTCAACGGAGGTATGACTCTATATGGGTTATTGTAGATAGGCTGACGAAATCAGCCCATTTTTTTTCCAGTCAGGACTACTTATTCGGCTGAAGATTATGCGAGGTTGTATCTCAGGGAGATAGTGAGACTTCATGGGGTTCCCACATCCATTATATCAGACAGAGGAGCTCAATTTACAGCCAACTTTTGGAGATCGTTTTAGAAGGGATTGGGGACACATGTGAACCTTAGCACAATATTTCACCCTCAGACTGATGGGCAGGCTGAGCATAATATTCAAAAATTAGAAGATATGTTGCGGGCCTGTATTATTGACTTCAATGGTAGCTGGGATGACCTCTTCCCTCTCATTGAGTTTGCCTACAGTAATAGCTACGATTCTAGTATACAGATGGCACCGTTCGAGGCCTTATACGGGAGGAAGTGCAAGTCACCTATTTGTTGGTTCGATGTTGGCGAGACTAAGTTAATAGGACCGGATATGATTCAGCAAGTTGTTGACAAGGTGAAGCTTATTCTGGAAAGATTATTAGCAGCCTAGAGTCGACAGAAGTCATATGCGGATAATCAGCGTCGAGATTGGGAGTTTCAAATTGGTGACTGGGTATTCCTGAAGGTATCACCCATGAAGGGTGTAATGAGATGCGGTAGGAAGGGGAAGCTCAGTCCGAGATACATTGCGCCTTATAAGATTGTTCGTAGAATAGGCAAGGTTGCCTATGACTTGGATCTACCATCTGATTTGGAGGTGGTACATCCAGTCTTCCATGAATCGATGCTACATAAATGTATTGTTTATCCTTCTAGATTATTCGTTGTAGATGATGTTCAGGTAACAGAGGAGTTTTCATATGAGGAGAAACCCGTAGTTATACTTGACCGCCAGGTTAGAAGGTTACATACTAAGGATGTGGCTTCCGTCAAAGTGTTGTGGCGAAATAATAATAGGGAGGAGATGACTTAGGAAGCGGAAGAAGAAATGAAGAATAAGTATCCTTACTTGTTCCCCGTACCTGCAGGTAATTCAATTCCTACCTTGACTATATTGATTGATAAACGAGATTATGTAGTAAGTTGTGACTCTGTGAGGCATCTGTAAGTTACGGAATGCAGGTTGATAGGTATAACTGTTAGAGAGACCTCGCTGGATTTTTTTCCGTAAGACGCTAACTTTACATTAGAGGACGAATGTTCCTAAAGGAGGAAGGATGTTACGCCTCGTATTTTATACGTAGTGCGCGTCATGAACTAGTAGATGTAAGTCCGGGGAATGAGATTTTATTTTAAGTTCCAAGTGATTAAAGAAATATTAGGCAAGGGTGTTAATTCCAAATGTGATATTAAGTATGATTTGTCTAATTTAAGTGTCATTAACATTAAGTGAGGGATTAATTATTGGCTGATTCGGATTAAATTAATCAAGTGGGCCCCACTACTCAAGGCAAATTAAAGAAAGCAGATTGGGAGCAGGACCTTAGTGGGGCACGTGTAGAGGGGGCCAGCCTACACTTCATATAATGAATGAGGTGGTGAAATGCATTGCAAACATATCATCTTCTCACTTAGCTTAGGCAGCCATGGAAATAGAGAAAACCAACCATGCAACTCTCGGCCAGCAGCTACAAAAGAATTTGGTTAGTAATCTCTTTGCTTGGTGTGTTAATTCCTTAGAATACCATTGTTAATTAGCCATTAATGTTAAGAAGGGGGCGTGACTAGTAGCTTAGGAAATTTGTTTTAGTTATTGAATGTGCTAAGTATGAACGGAAACCATAATGGGATTATTAGCGGTGTCGTGTTAGTGTTTGGGTTGTTTTGATTAAAGCAAAATGCGGGAAATTATGTTTTGGCGTTATGTATATGTAAATGTGATTATGGGTATATACTCCAAAGGATGAATACAAAAAGGTAGATGTGTTGCGAATTATAAAAATGAGTTATCGCTTGGTGTGTCGTTGTTTCGTTACTATGGTTGCCGAGACAGAACTGTTTTGGGGGGGGGGGCTGTTTAATATGATTTGTTGGGTTATATGTGTTATTGGTATTGCTGTGGATAATTTGGGTTGTTGTCGGATTAGGACGATGTAAGGAAAATAGGGGAAGTGCTGTCAGATTTTCGTTAGATTATTAGCTAGCTTACAATAAGTAGTAAAGCGCGACATCTATCTAATTGCATCACGATTGTTGCTTGTTATAGATCAATAGCTTGAGCAGTAAATATTGCACGTGCGGCTCGACTATACGGTATGTAACACTATCCTTTCTTTCTTTGTTCGGCATGACTTTTAAAAATGAGCAAATGACGGACAGGTTTGATACTTACTTCTAGAGGGTCTAGGTGACGTATATTTTTGCTTCCACAACTACTCCTCTATATATCGTCTATGTCTAAGGCTATGGTGATTTCTCATATCTATGGTAGTGCTTCTTAGAGTCATTGAGATTTTACATTTCCATATTGTATAAATGTTCATAATCTTGATAAAACGTTAATCTTTGGTAATACTCCTTGCTTGTTCACGTTGATTGTTCTATTTAGTTATAAGAAATGATTTTGATTGAATATGGTTGCTCATAATATTCTGCTCGTGCATAGAGTCATTTATCATTTCAGTGAGTCCCGAGCCGGGTAATGTTCGTGCGGAGTTTCTTGCATATGTCACCGAGTCCCTTCACAAGAAGGTCGGGTATGTATATTATATATATGATTGGTGATGAGGATGGTTATGATGATGACAAATACGGAGATGATGTGATGACTATTTCACCGAGTCACTCACTAGAGGGTCGGGTACGTATGATGTATATATATGATGATTATTTTGCCGAGTCCCTTACTAGGAAAGCTGGGCTCCTTATATATTAAAGATATGCATGATTTTCACTTAAAAGGTACATGTGAGCGATATCTTGTTTTGACTTATCATGTTTGTATCCTGTCATCTTTACCTTATGCTTTACATACTCAGTACATTGTCCGTACTGACCCCCTTTCCTCGGGGGGCAGCATTTCATGCCCGCAGGTGTAGACGCACAATTCGGTGATCCTCCCGCCTAGGATATCTACTCTGCTGATTTGGAGAGCTGCACTGTTCTGGAGCCCAGTCGTTTTGGTACATAACTTTCTTTGTAGTCTTTTGCTTGTCTATGGGTACGGCAGGGCCCTTTCCCGTCGAGTTTCACTACTATACTCTTAGAGGTCTGTAGACATTATGTGGGTTGATAATGGTGTGTACATGGTTTGTTTGGAATACCCGCTTGTACAGGGGCAGCCTTGTCGGCTGCGTACATCATTGTGTATTGTTTAGTTGCAGCCTTGTCGGCTTGCGTATGCTACTATGCTTTGGATAGTGGCGGCCTTGTCGGCTCGCGTATGTTGTAATGGTTGAATGGTTACAACTCCTTATTAGACAGATCCACTTTATATATATATGGCGTTGGGGTTGGCTTAATTTGATTAAATTCCATATTGTCTTAGTTTCAGTTTGTTATACTTAACAGGTTTGTATATGAGTGTCCATAACGGGCACTAGTCACGGCCCATCGGGTTGGGCCGTGACAATTGAGTTGGCAATAATCAATAAACATTCTTAAGGACCCATATTTCTTCTTCACAAACAAAACCTGAGCACACAATGGAGAAATACTAGGTCTAATGAAGCCTTTGTTTAGTAAAACTTTGAGTTGAGCCTTCAACTCTTTTAATCCAGTCGGAGTCATTCAATAAGAAGGAATAGAAATGGGATTTGTATCCGGCAGCAAATCAATACAAAAATTAATTTCCCATTCTAGAGGAATACCGGAAATATAATTAGAAAGGACCTCCGAAAATTCACTCACTACGAGGACAAACTCAATGGATGGAATTTCGAAGTCTAGATCTTGGACTCTTACAATATGGTATAGACAACCATTAGAGATCATTTTTCATGCTTTTAGACGAGATGATACGACCTCTAGGAATAGAATTTCCCCCATTCCATTCAACCACGGGTTCATTCGGAAAGTTAAATTTCACAACCTTGTCCTACAATCAATAGAGGCAAAGTAAGCATACAACAAATCCATACCCAAAATAATATCAAAATCAAGCATACCGAGTTCTACTAGTTCAACATAAGAAACTCTATTGGGCAACATTATTGGACAATTTCTATACACCCTTGTTGCAACAACCGACTCACCCACCGAAGTAGACACTATAAAAGGTCATGCAAAATATCGGGCAAAATGTCAAACTTTTTGGCAACTAGAGGGGTAACAAATTATAAAGTAGCACCGGGATCAGGTAAGGCATATACATCAATAAAGAAGACTTTCAACGTGCCTATCACCATGTTTGGAGAAGTCTCTTGCTCACTCCTTGATAAAAGAGCAGAAAAGCAGTTCTTCTTTGGACCCTTATTTGAACCACTTGCTTGAGATTGACCACTACCCTTGACTTGACCCCTCACATTAGGACAATCCCTAACTTTGTGCCCACTTTTACCAAAACCAAAACAATTATTCGTTCCCTTAGGACAATCAACCTACTGCTTCTTGCCACACTTTCCACAAGGTGGCTTTTCGTTTGGTGAACTTGTGTCATTTCCCTTCTTAGGCTTAGGTTTAGCTACCATATAACCACTATTCTTAGGGGACTTGGAAGGAACTTGATGAGGATCCCGCTTTTTAAATCTAGGCTTGTCTTGTATCTCAAGCCTATTATTTGAAGAACCACCATCAAAAGATCTTGCCCTCTTGGCATCTCTGTTCTTCCTGTTATCTCTTGCCTCTTTCACATGTTTGGCATGCACCACAAGACAAGAAATGTTCATGTTTCATGTAGCATAGCCGAATGACACTCCTCTTGCAAATCAAACAACAACCCCATCACAAAGAAAATCATTTCATCTATATGATCAGAAACCAAAGACGGAGCACATTTTGACAGTTTAGTGAATTTCAAGGAGTATTCATGAACACTCATACCTCCTTGGGGAAGGCTGATGAATTCCACCACTTTAGCTTCCCTCATATCCCTAGGAAAGAACCGATCAAGAAAAGCCTTCTTGAAGATCTCCCAAGTTACCGAACCACCTCTTAATGGCCTATTATCCCTCCATTGAACATACCATGCTTGATCCACATCCATGAGGTAATAAGTGGCTAACTCAGCCTTTTCACTAGTGGATAACTGCATAGCCAAGAGTATCTTATAGACTTCATCAATGAACTCTTGGGGGTCTTCTTCAACCTTAGACCCGTAGAAAGTAGGAGGGTTCATCCTAGCGAAGTCCCTTAGATGGGAGGCCATGGTAGCCACTTCTTGATTTGGATGAGGTACAACCTCTCGATTAGCTTGGGACGTCATAGCTTGGGCTTGAGTAGTGGCAGCTTGTGCTTGAGTAGTGATGGCTTGGGCCATTTGAAAAAGAGCGGGACTTATATTCTCACCCGTCAAAGGAGGAGGATTCATAGGGGCTTGGTAATCATTCTCACCTTCCTAAAGAGGAGGAACTTGATAAACATGGGGAGGAGATCCCGCATGGCAATCTCCTCTTAAAGCCTTCGTGCCGCGTTTTTTTGATTGTTCATTTCCCTATAATCGCAACAATAGGATTAGATGCAAAAGTACACAATAAGTATACCCTAATCACACGATATTGGATTTCCAAGAAAGTGAGAGCTTCTTAGGCATCACGTAAGTTCATATCCATAAGTGTGGCATGCTTCACAATTATGAACACGAACGTACATAGACGTGGTTGAGAGAGACATTGACTCAAAGATAACTCAACCTCATGCTCTGATACCAAGTTTGTCACATCCGGGTTTACGCCCTAGATGTAACTAGCATTGTCTTCCTCCTGGAGGACTAAGACTAGCCTCTTAGTCTTACATTATTACATTCATAGGTAAAATTTAGAAAAAAAATTAAACTTTTAATTACTTCCAATTAAAGGTTTACATAAACCTCAACATACACATAACATATATATATCAAGTATACATAGACCCATCATATAGGACTGTTACATAACCTTCTAGTTATATTGCACATAATTATATATATAAGATAGAACATAGTCTTTAAAGATTATCTCATCTCATAACCATCTAAAATGACCATAGAAATTTTGGCATTGCCCTACATCAATGTAAAGAAGCCATATATAGGCTTATACAAATCATAATCAAATGGAATAGAACGAACATAAGAGTCTTTAGATTAAACAACTCCATAAGCTATATAATTGCATCGCCGTCGTACAATGAGGACCTACCCTACTTGGGTGATCAATGTATCCAAGCCTTCTTCAAGTCTCCTTTCAAAACACTTCAACGACCGAAACCTATAATAATGGGGGAAAAGGAAGAAATGGGGTTAGTACGCCACTTATACTAAGTATGAGACCCTATGCACACATACCTTGAAATCATGCTAAGAAAAGGATATTTCATAAAATATGAACTTTTCAATCCTTATTCACATTGATCAAAACCATAATAATCAATATTACATATTCCTTAAGTCATAGGCATGTACATTACAAATACTACAACATCAAGTCTAGTCAAGTAAACCATACATATGATATAAGTAACTACATACTCAATGTAACTTTATCATCAAGTCATATTGACAATAAACATGAATAAGAGTACCTTTCAATATAATCAAAGCAAGACAACTAACCATGAGCCCCTATCAAGTTAACAAGTGCAATGAATAAGTAAAACCGCATAATCATACTAAATCAAGTAACCCAACAAGAATCATGACTAACATCCAACTTCAACAACATAGCATTTAACATCACACATCATCTTACGTTAACCATATAGACCAACATATATGCATAAGTGAAACTAATCAACATATAGTATCAACAATATGCAAGTTCATCATAAACATGTCATATAACATTATAAGCATATTCATACATAAGAACATCCTCCCAAGACTCCCCTCAAGGCTAACTAGTGCAATGCTTAGCTAGAGTCCCATACCCCTACCTAGACTAAGCCAGACCCCTTAGGACATCTTAGTTAGAGTTCAATCCTTTAGTTCATTTTACCTTTTGGGAACATCTTGACCTAACTGACATAGACCACATGAGCTAGTGTGGAATCTGGTGTCATACAGCCCTACACCGAAGGAAGGCGGACTACTTGCCAAGGTAGTACCAAAACATAAAAAAACAGCAACTACGTGGATCTATTAGATAGTATTCCTATGGGGGCAACATAGTTCAAGTACTAGGAGATACAATTGGGACCCTCTTTATGCTATATGCATTATAGTATCCAATCTTAAGAGTACATTAGTGCTCCTACGTTCCATATGTGGGAACGGACACTCCTCAATCTCTTTCGCTCGGTGCTAAGCTAGAGTTCCTTTTTAAAATGTCATTCATTAACAAATCATACCTTAGTTTTAGTTCATAGGGGTGTACCCCTATTGTAGTTATAATCATAGCTCAAAGAGAATTTCATGAGTATTTTACTTTAAATTACAATTCACACATGTGATGTTAGCACATTTACATCACCATATCATAATAAGGCACATATGCAAATCATCACCAGGCTTGTATCATTACATCTTAGCCAATGAATCACAAGCCATATATCTAGACATTCTAATTAAACATCATACCAACCCTAATTAATCTCATCATAAGGTATACTTTAATACATGATCATCATTAACCACAAGTAATCATAATTGAAGTAAAGGTTTGAGATCACAAAGACTTACCCCATCTCCTTCACAAGCCATCATCCAAGGTTTTACCATCAACCATCCAATACAACCCAACAATGGTTTTAATATAATCACACAATATTAATTAATACAATAATGAATTCAATTGAATCATTACACATCAATTCATCACTAGTTCATAACCTAGGGTTATGGATTTGGGTCAAATTCATGATCTACTACACAAACTAGGTTAATTCATCAAGAACTAGCATAATTGAATCATAATGCATCATAATCTTATCATAATCACCTAAATAAATCATAAACAAAGCAAATTAGAAGATCAAATTCGTATTGGAAAGAAGCCCATATGAAACCATCTTTTTGAGAACCAATTTCGGAAGAACCCTTTGGGGAAAAGAATCCCAAAGGTGAAAGGATCACATACCTTGTTAATTGATGAATAATGATGGATAAAATTAGTCTTCTTTCTTTCCTATAACCCTCATTTAATTGGTCTTCTATGGTGTTTCTTTCAGAGAGAGAAAGAAGAGCAATTGGGTTTTGGGAAATATGAGAGTTTTGTTAGTTTAATTCGGTTTAGGTCTTTATATAAGTCATTAAATAACTTAAATAGACCTACCTTAGCCACTTACTAATTAAATAACCAACTAAAATTAATTTAGTGGACTAACGTAAAACATTACAGCAACCAGTGACCCTAACCTACGAGACCCCGATCTACGAGCCGTAGGTCAGTCGACCGACCTTGAGACTAATCGTCCTACAGGTCCATTGTTTTGGTAAGCTATTTGACAAATGACCCTTTCATGAAAATGACTATGTGACCATCAATGCCTGGTCGATCAGGCCATGCCTCGTAGCCTGCAACCGTCGATGGCTATTGTCTCAAGACAGTTTTTAGCCACAATGCAAGGGTCCTCCTCAAGTAGCCTTTGATTGGTCCTTGGGGAGTCTTACCTGGACTTTTCGACCCTAAACCAACTTTAATACATATTAGACACCTTATTACGAAATTCCATTGAATTCCAACTGCTTAAACCTAGTCAATTAGGCTAAGGCACACAACACCTCTTGAACTAGTTTCCGGACGTCATGGATGTTTCTTGACGCTTTGATTCTGAAACTTCATAAATGACTTATATACATTATATATGACCTTAAAACAGTGTTACAACCCTTATACACTCATTTTAGGCTCTAGATTAGATCTTGGACTTTCGAAGTGTTACAATATCCAACTTAACTAAAGTACATTTTTGTCACGACCTGACTTCCCAAGTTACGATTAAACCTACTACAACCCACTAGTAGGTAATCCAATATGTACCCAAAATGACACTTAACATGGCAGTCTACCGTGAACGCGGATGAGACATTGGTTAGAATCTTTATTGTCGATGTAACTTTGTTTTCAATGAGGTTACTAGATTCGTGATTGTCATCTAATTTCTATGGGAGAGTGGATACCACTATAAATTAAATGAGGTTATTTCTGTGATTAGACACGAACAAAGCTTGTTTGGCTAGAAGGTCCAACCAACCCTCATAAACCAATTTGTCATATTCGTGTGGGTGATTGACAGTGGCATTTGTTTAATCTGCACTTATAATTTTCAGCTTTTGTTGCTGATAGATGTAATATATTAATCTTCAAAAGATTATGATTTTTTTTCTCCAACTGTTGTCTTTTCTGATTTATCATAGAAAATTTTCAAGATGGATCATGCAATGGGGCTCTTGTGCTGGAGTCAACATATGTCCCCAGTACTGTTCCTATCCTTTGGAGCTCAGAGAAGGTATTTTGCAAATAATTTTTGTTCCGCTAATTGGAATACTCTCCAATAAAATGCATCGAATGCTAGATTACTTGTCCATAGTTTTGTAGATATTTTGGTGAATTCAGCTACTAAGTTCATATCTGGTTATAGTGATCTCATGGCTGGTAAACTTTCTTTCATAGTAGAAAATTGTTTCCTCTAATTTGCATATATTTCAAAATTTTATTTATTGTTATCTTATGATTGGAATTTCATTAAAGGTGCACTGATTGGAAGTGCTTTTGACCAATTATATGACGTTGAAGTTCAATCATTCTTCCTTTTCCTCTTCTAGTTCTTACAAAAATCTGATTTCTTTTATATCTAAAAACCATCTATGAACCTTTCAGATATTATTCGGCATCCATCTGATCTATCAGTCAAACCTGTAATGTCTTGCAGAAAATAAGATAAAGGTTCAGATGCAACTCCTTTAGTTTCATTTGATGCACCTCAACTATTTGATTTTG
>JAKWIY010002153.1:0-10198 GCA_027704805.1 Solanum corneliomulleri | reverse complement strand
ACTTCAGGCATCAAGACATGAAGAAGAAGAACTAGTCCAAGCTAGAAGCATAGCTCACCCTGAAATTGATGTAGTGAAGACTGGCTAGAGTTGCGGTTGAGTTGAAGACGACGGTACGTTTGCTGCACTCCACATATAACAAAGAAAGAAACATACAAGTAGGGGTCAGTACAAAACACAAGTACTGAGTAGGTATCATCGGCCAACTCAAAATAGAAAATGGTATATATCAGATAATATCATAAATCAACTACAATACTCAACATGTAGCAACAACAAGTACTATAATCATTAATAAGTACCGCCAAGTTCACCCATGAGGACTCAAGCCTCAATACCATACTCATTTGGGAATTAGGTTCATTAGATTGAGTATATTACATCTTTCAAGATTCATTATCTTTATTCCTCTTGTGTCGGTACGTGACACTCCGCTCCCCTACTACTATGTGTCGGAATGTGACACTCAGATCCCCTACTACTATGTGTCGGAACGTGACACTCCGATCCCCTACTACTATGTGTCGGAACGTGACACTCCGATCCCCTAATTCTATGTTTTGGTTCGTGACACCCGATCCCCTAATTCTACGTGTCGGTTCGTTACACCCGATCCCCTAATTCTACGTGTCGGTTCGTGACACTCGATCCCCTAATTCTACGTGTCGGTTCGTGACACCTGCCCCACTAATCTCATTACTTTAATTCATCAATCCTTCTTTTATACCAAGGCATCATCAATCCCATTACTTTAGTTCATCAAGTCTTCTTTTATACGAAGGCATCATCAATCTCATTACTTTAGTTCATCAAACCTTATTTTACACCAAGGCATCATCATTAACAAAGTAGATTAGGATTTCTCAAGATTTAGGATTCAATAGCTTCATCGTGCTTATGTTATCACAATTATGTAATCACATCATGCAAGCATACAATTAAGCATATAGAAGGTTTACAATACTACCAATACATATCATTCGCTATTAAGAGTTACTACGAATAGCATAAAAACCATAACCTACCTCCACCGAAGAATTCGTGATCAAGCAAGCAATTCCAAAGCTTTTTCTTTTCTCTCCCTGTTCGTTCGTTTTCTCCCTCTCTTCTTCTTTCTATTTTTCTTATTCAAACCCTCTTTCTTTTACCCTAATTAGCATATAATTAAGTATAAAAGATGATGAATTAACCCATTAGTTAATTCAAGGTTACCTCTTTTAACCCCCAAGAAATTGACTTATTAATATTAACCCACTAAATTTATAATTATAGCAGGAATAGTCCAAAACGCCCCTTAAATTTCTTAACAAAAATCCGACCCAGCCTGGGATTACGCAACCTGTGACGGCCCATCGTGCCTGCGATGGTCCGTCACAAAGTTTAGAGACTAATTTTCTGTGGAAAATGTGTGACGGTCCGTCGTGCCCACGACGGTCCGTCCTGCCATTCCGTCACAAAGTTCAGAGGGTCGATTTCAGTACCCAAATTTCAGAATTCTAAGTGTTTTGGAATGAGACCCCCTCGACGGTCCGTCGTGCCCATGACGGTCCGTCGTGGGTTCCGTCGACTCAGACAGTTTTTCCTGAAATAAAATATGCTGCTCAAAATGACTAAACAGGTCGTTACAGTAGATACCAATTTACCCATCGTTCGTCCTCGAACGATCACAAGAAGAAAAACAAGGGCGAAAAGGAGTACCTAAATCTGTAAACAGGTGTGGGTATCTTTCTTGCATATCAGCCTCCTTCTCCGAAGTGGCCTCTTCAACTGGTCGATTCTTCCATTGAACTTTGATGGATGCAATCCCTCGACCTCAACTTGCGAATTTCTCTATCTAGAATGGCAACAGGCTCCTCCTCATAAGACAAATCTCTCAAGCAGAACCGAATCCTAACGAATGATGTAGTTTCCATCCCATGGTATCTTTCAACATAGACACATGAAATACCGGATGCACTCCTGACAGTCCTGGAGGCAAGGCTAATTCATAAGCCACCTCCCCTACTCGCTTAAGTACTTTAAATGGTCCAATATACCTTGGGCTTAGCTTACCTCTTTTACCAAACCTCATCACCCCTTTTATAGGTGAAACCTTCAACAAGACTTGTTCACCCTCTATGAACTCCAAGTCTCTAACCTTTCGATCTGCATACTCCTTTTGCCTACTTTGCGCCGCTAAAAGCTTTTCTTGAATGGATTTAACTTTCTCCAATGAATCCCTCAAAAGCTCAGTACCCCAAGGTCTAACCTCAAATGCATCAAACCAACCAATGGGAGACCTACATCTCCTCCCATACAATGCTTCAAATGGAGCCATGTCAATACTGGAGTGATAGCTATTATTTTATGAAAACTCCGCTAAGGGTAAGAAGTTATCCCAATGACCACCAAATTTTATCACACATGCACGAAGCATATCCTCTAACACTTGAATCGTTCGCTCAGACTGACCAACGGTCTGAGGGTGAAATGCAGTACTAAGGTCCAACCTAGTACCTAATTCCGCATGCAATGTTCTCCAAAACTTAGAAGTAAACTGCGTACCTCTATCTGATATGATGGAGAGTGGAACTCCATGCAATCGAAAAATTTCTGAGATATAGATTTTGGCTAACTTCTCTGCATTGTAAGTCACCTTGACCGGAATGAAGTGAGCAGACTTAGTTAATCTGTCCACAATTACCCAAATAGAATCAAACTTACCCAATGTCTTTGGAAGACCAACCACGAAATCCATTGCAATTCTCTCCCACTTCCATTCAGGAATGGGCATTCTCTGAAGTTTTCCTCCGGGCCTCTGGTGTTCATACTTTACTTGTTGACAATTTGGACATTTGGCAACAAAATCAACAATGTCTCGCTTCATTCTACTCCACCAAAAGTGTTGCTTTAGGTCACGGTACATCTTGGTTGCACCAGGATGTATTAGAATATCCAGAACTATGAGCCTCTGTGAGAATAGTGTGGATCAAGTCATCCACACGGGCACACATACCCTTCCATTAATCCTCAAAACACCTTCCTCATTATTGCTTCTTAGCCTCTCCTCGCAAACCATATCCCGAATTCGACTTAGTTTCTCATCATCAAATTGTTTCCCTTGATCTTGTCAAGAAAAGAAGATCTCGCCTCCACACAAGTCAAAATCCTCCCTTCTCATTACTTCTAGCCTCATAAAGTCATTAGACAAGTTTTGGATTTCTCTAGCCAACGGGCGTCTAGAAACTTGCAAGTGAGCTAGACTTCCCATGCTTCCTGCCTTTCTACTTAAAGCATCTACCACAACATTAGCCTTTCCCGGATGATACAGAATAGTGATATCGTAGTCCTTCAGTAGTTCCATCCATCTCCTCTGTGTCAAATTCAAATATTTCTGAGTAAAGACATACTGTAGGCTACGATGATCTGTATAGACTTCACACTTAACCCCATATAAATAGTGTCTCCATTACTTTAATGCAAACACTACCGCAGCCAACTCCAAATCATGGGTCAGATAGTTACGTTCATGCACCTTTAATTGCCTCGAAGCATAAGCAATCACATTCTTCTCTTGCATTAGCACTGCACCCAAACCAGAATAGGATGCATCACAATAAACAATGAAATTCTTACCTCCACTGGCAAGGTAAGGATTGGTGCAGTAGTCAACAAGGTCTTGAGTTTCTGAAAGCTTTCCTAACACTCATCCGACCATACAAATGGAACATTCTGCTTAGTCAAGTTCGTCAATTGGGAAGAAATGGAAGAGAATCCCTTGACAAATCGACGGTAATAGCTAGCTAAACCAACAAAGCTCCTTATTTCTGACACGTTAGTAGGTCTTACCCAATTCTTCACTGTCTCAATCTTAGAAGGATCCACCATCACTCCATCCTTAGAAACCACGTGCCCCAAGAAGGACACAGAATCTAGCCAAAACTCACACTTGGAAAATTTGGCATAAAGCCTTTTTTCCCTTAATACTTCCAACACAATTCTCAAATGCTCCTCATGTTCCTTCTTGCTCCTTGAGTATATCAGTATATCCTCAATAAATACAATCACAAAGAGATCCAGATATGGCTTAAAAATCCCGTTCATCAAGCTCATGAAAGCAGGAGGGGCATTCATAAGACCAAAAGACATTACTACAAATTCGTAATGCCCATACCTGGTTCGAAAAGCAGTCTTTGGCACATCCGTTGCCCGTATTTTCAATTGATGATAACCGGATCTCAAGTCAATTTTAGAGAAGACACAAGGACCTTGTAACTGATCGAACAAGTCATCAATGCGAGGAATGGGATACTTGTTCTTAATAGTTACCTTGTTCAACTGCCGGTAGTCTATGCACATCCGAAAACTCCCATCCTTCTTCTTCACAAATAACACCGGATCACCCCAAGGAGATGCACTTGGTCTAATAAAGCCTTTGCTCAACAACTATTGAAGTTGGGCCTTTAACTCTCTTAACTCCACGGGAGCCATTCTATAAGGGGGTATAGAAATGGGGCGAGTACCCGGTTCCAGATCAATGCAAAAATCAATATCGCTATCCGGTGGCATACCAGGAAGATCTGCAAGGAAAACATCCAGAAACTCACGGACTACCGAAACAGACTCAATTGAAGGTACTTGGGTAGTGTCATCCCTGAGATGTGCCAAGAAAGCTGAACACCCCTTACTAACCATTCTCTTAGCACGAAGAAAGGAGATGATACGAACCGGAGTGGAAGTGTAGTCGCCCTCCCACACTAACGGATCTGTCCCAGGCTTGGCTAACGTCACTGTTTTAGCATTACAATCCAAGATCGCAAAATTCAGAGAAAGCCAAGTCATACCCAGAATTACATCGAAGTCAACCATTTCTAGGATAACCAAATCTACATAAGTGTTGCTCCCCACAAAAGTCACCAAATAAGACCTATATACTTTTCAACTATCACAGACTCACCCACCAGAGTAGAAACATGAATAGGCATGTCATGTAATTCACAAGGTAAATTAAGACCAGTAGCAAATGAAGAAGATACATAAGAAAATGTGGATCCAGAATCAAATAATACAGAAGCCATGCAATCACAAACGAAAGATTACCTGTGATGATGACAGCATCAGATGTCTCCGCTTCAGATCTCCAAGGAAAGCATAACAATGGGCCCATTACCTGTCTGTCCGTTGCCCCTACCATGTTGTGTTGTAGTGGCTCCAGTTTGCCCATCACCCCGGCCGTTTTGGTGACCACCATTACCTCGACCACCACGTCCTCCAGAATAACGGCCTCTACCATGACCACCTCTACCTCTAGCTATTGGGGGTCTATAACTCTGTTTTGGAAAATTCCTCCTAATATGTCCAGTCTCCCCACATCCATAACACTCTCTGGAGTCAAGCATAGGTCTCTCAGAGAAGTGTTGACCGGTCTTAGGTGGACCCCCAACTACAGTCTGTAGGAAAGACTGAATTGGTTTGACTGAGTATCCTCCTGAACCCTGTCCTCTAGAGTAAGAACCATTAAAATCACCTCCCTTTCGAAATCTTATTGATGTCGATATGGTGAAGTGATCTGGCTTCACTCCTTCCACCTCTATCACGATGTCTACCACTTCTTGAAAGGATTTTGCCGTAGCCGCTACCTGTAAGGCTGAAATCCGCAATTCTGACCTCAACCCCTTCACAAAACGGCGAATCCGCTCTTGTGGACTGAAACAAAGTTGGGTGGCATACCTGGATAATGCACGAAACTTGGCCTCATATGCAGTAACCGACATCCTACCTTGCTCTAGGCTCAAGAACTCATCTCTTTTCCTATCCCTCAAAGTCCGGGGGATATACTTCTCCATAAACAAGCTAGAGAATGATGCCCAAGTCATTGGTGGTGTCTCTGTTGGTTGACACTCAACATGTGACCGCAACCACATTTTGGCGTTCCCTTGAAACTAATAAGTCACAAACTCAACACAAAACCATTCTACTATACCCATCTTGTGTAGTAGCTCATGACAGTCAACCAGAAAATCATAGGCATCCTCAGATTCAGCACCCTTGAAGACTGGAGGTTTCAATTTCAAGAACTTACTGAAAAGTTCATGCTGATCATTTGTCATTATAGGCCCTGTAGTCAAACGAGGAAACATGCCTATTTCCAATGAAGCATCCATGCGGGGAGCCTCAGCAGCGGCCTATCGTATTTTCGGAACCTGAGGTGCTGGTGCAGAAAACACTGGAGGTGCCTGGCCTTGATCAGATAATCCGCTAAGATAAGCAAGAACCTGATTGATCATCTCTGGGGTAGGTTGGGGTGGTAATTCCTCATTCTGCACTTGTTCATTCTCCCCTTCCTCACCCTCTCTTACCACTTCCTCAATTGGTGGAGGAGTCACCGCCCTAGTACCAGATGGGCTAGGTGCTTGTCCTCTTCCTCTAGAGGACGTCCTCCCACGACCTCTACCACGGCCTCTTGCCACTGTTCCTCTCCGAGCTACAACCCCAGTGGCTGGCTCAGACGCATCCTATCTTGCCGGTGTTTGTATTGGTGCAGTCGTTGCTCTAGTTCTAACCATCTCCGAAATAGAGTGAAGATGGTCAGATACCAATTTGTATCACCTAGATACCAATTGGATCCAAGTTATAGCACGAAAGAAAGAAAGAATGGAATTTTTCTAAAGTCTTATAGCCTCTCAAAGAAAAGTAAAGGCGTCCCCCTACCGTTCCTTAAGACTATACTAGACTAGTTCTTGTGTGATGAGACCAACGAACCTAATGCTCTGATACCAAGTTTTTCACGACCCAAAACCGAGCCGCGAGTGGAACCCACACTAATCCTACTATATGAGCGAACCAACCAATCTAACCCCAACATTTAAAACATAATGAACAAAATACAATGCGGAAGACTTAAACTCATTAATGAAAATCAATTCAATAACTTCTGAAAACTCAACATCTATTATTATTCCCAAAATCTGGAAGTCATCATCACAAGAACATCTATCCTCAAATTACTAATCTAAAAGTATCTAAGAAGCTAAAATAAATAAAAGCTAGTCCATGCCGGAACTTCAAGGCATCAAGACATGAAGAAGAAGATCCAGTCCAAGCTAGAAGCATAGCTCACCCTGAAATCTGATGAAGTGAAGACTGGCTAGAGTTGCGGTTGAGTTGAAGACGACGGTACATTTGCTGCACTCCACATATAATAAAGAAAGAAACATACAAGTAGGGGTCAGTACAAAACACAAGTACTGAGTAGGTATCATCGGCCAACTCAAAGTGACACCCGATCCCCTAATTCTATGTGTCGGTTCGTGACACCCGATCCCTAATTCTACGTGTCGGTTCGTGACACCCGATCCCCTAATTCTATGTGTTCGTTCGTGACACCCGCCCCACTAATCTCATTACTTTAATTCATCAAGCCTTCTTTTATACCAAGGCATCATCAATCCCATTACTTTAGTTCATCAAGCCTTCTTTTATACCAAGGCATCATCAATCTCATTACTTTAGTTCATCAAGCCTTCTTTTACACCAGGAATCATCATTAAAAAAGTAGATTAGGATTTCTCAAGATTTAGGATCAATAGCTTCATCATGCTATTTTATCACAATTATGTAATCACATTCATGCAAGCATACAATTAAGCATATAGAAGGGTTTACAATACTACCAAACATATCATTCGCTATTAAGAGTTTACTACGAATAGCAGAAAACCATAACCTACCTCCACCGAAGAATTCGTGATCAAGCAAGCAATTTCCGAAAGCTTTGTTCTTCTTCGCTCCCTGTTCGTTGTTTTCTCCCTCTCTTCTTCTTTCTATTTTCTTATTCAAACCCTCTTCTTTTACCCTAATTAGCATATAATTAAGTATAAAAGATGATGTATTACCATTAATTAATTCAAGGTTACCTCTTTTAACCCCCAAGAAATTGACTTATAATATTAACCCACTAAATTTATAATTATAGCAGAAATAGTCCAAAACGCCCCTTAAATTACTTAACAGAAATCCGACCCAGCCTGGGATTACGCAACCTGTGACGGCCCGTCGTGCCTGCGACGGTCCGTCCTGCAGGTCCGTCACAAAGTTCAGAGACTAATTTTCTGTGGAAAATGTGTGACGGTCCGTCGTGCCCACGACGGTCCGTCCTGCCATTTTGTCACGAAGTTCAAAGGTGTAACGACCTGTTTAGTCGTTCTGAGTAGCAGATTTTATTCTCGAAAAACTGGCTGATACGACGGACCCCACGATGGACCGTCATGGGCACGACGGACCGTCGAGGGGGTCTCGTTCCATAACACTTAGAAATTAGAAAATTGGGTGCTGAAATCGACTCTTTGAACTTCGTGACGGAATGGCAGGACTGACCGTCACAGGCGTGACGGACCGTCACAGGCGTGACGGACCGTCACAGACTCTTTGGTGGAAATTGAGTCTCTGAACTTTGCGACGACCTGCGGGACGGACCGTCGCAGGCACGACGGGCCGTCACAGGTCGCGTAATCCCAGTCTGGGTCGGATTTCTTTTAATGTTTTAAGGGACGTTTTTGACTATTCCTGCTTTAATTATAAAGTTAGGGGGTTAATGTTAATAAGTCTAATTACTTAGGGGTTAAAAGAGGTAACCTTGAGTTAATTAGTGGGTTATTATTGCCATCTTTTATACTTAATTACATACTAATTAGGGTAAAAGAAAGAGTGTTTGGAATAAGAAAAATAGAAAGAACAAAGAGAGAGAGAGAGGATCGAACGAGAAGAAGAACAAAGCTTTGGGGATATTGCTTGCTTGATCAAATTCTTCGGTGGAGGTAGGTTATGGTTTTTATACTATTCGTAGTAAACTCTTAATAGCGAATGATATGTTGATAGTATTGTAAACCCTTCTATATGCTTAATTGTATGCTTTCATGAATGTGATTATATAATTGTGATAAATAAAGCATGATGAAGCTATTGAATCCTAAATCTTGAAAGAAACCCTAATCTACTTTGTTAATGATGATGCCTTGGAATAAAATAAGGCTTGATGAATGAAAGTAGTGAGATTAGGGGATCCGGTGCCACGTTCCGGTACCAGGATAGTATATAAGGATCGGAGTGTCACGTTCCGACACCAGGATAGAATATGGATCGGGTGCCACGTTCCGGTACCAGGATAGTATATGAGGATCGGAGTGTCACGTTCCAACACCAGGATAGAATATGGATCGGGTGCCACGTTCCGCTACCAGGATAGAATGAGGATCGGAGTGCCACATTCCGGCACCAGGATAGAATATGGATCGGAGTGTCACGTTCCGACACCAGGATAGTATATGGAGCGGAGTGTCACGTACCGACACAAGAGGAAGAAAGATAATGAATCTTGAAAGATGATAAATATACTCAATCTAATGAACCTAATTTCCAAATGAGTATGATATTGAGGCTTGAGTCCTCATGGATGAATTTGGTGGTACTTATTGATGATTATAGTACTTGTTGTTGCTACATGTTGAGTATTATAGTTGATTTATGATATTAATTGATATATACTGTTTTCTATTTTTAGTTTGCCGATGATACTACTCAGTACTTGTGTTTTGTACTGACCATACTTGTATGTTTCTTTCTTGTATTTGTGGAGTGCAGCAAACGTGCCGTCGTCTTCAACTCAACAGTAATTCTAGCCAGTCTTCGTCAAACCGGGATATTCAGGGTGAGATAATGCTTCTAGCTTGGACTGGATTCTTCTTCAAGTCTTGATGCCTTGAACTTCCGCATGAGGACTAGCTTTTTATTGTTTTTGCTTTCTTAGATACTCTTAGTTTAGTAATTTGAGGATAGATGTTCTTGTGATGATGACTTCCAGATTTTGGGGATAATAATAGTTATGGAATTGTTTTTCATTAATGAGTTTAAGTCTTCCGCATTACTTTTGTTGATATTGTATTAAAAATTTGGGGTTTACATTGGTTGGTTCGCTCACATAGTAGGATAAGTGTGGGTGCCAGTCGCGGCTCGGTTTTGGGTCGTGACAAGAGGGTCGATTTCAGTACCCAAATTTTAGAATTCTAAGTGTTTTGGAACGAGACCCCCTCGACGTTCTGTCGTGCCCATGACGGTCGTCGTGGGTTCCGTCGACTCAGACAGTTTTTCCAGAAATAAAATTTGATGCTCAAAACGACTAAACAGGTCGTTACAATTATTGTCATTATCACACAAGTCAAGA
>JAKWIY010002151.1:0-10283 GCA_027704805.1 Solanum corneliomulleri | reverse complement strand
TGGGATTGGCACAACCTGTGACGGCCCGTCGTGCCTGCGACGGTCCTCACGCAGGTCATCGCAGCCCCACAGGACTTACGTGAACTATGACGCCTGTCACACCCCTGTGACGGTCCGTCCAGCACCTCCATCATGACGGTCAGAAACTCGTTTCTTGTACAAATTCTCAAAAGTTGAAGTGTTTGCAACGGGAGCTCACGACGGTTCGTCGTGATGTGACGGCACGTCCTGCAGGTCCGTCACAAATTACAGAGAGTCGATTTTCAGTACCAATTTCAGATTTCTAAGTATGCGGAAACGAACACTCTTGACGGGGCCGTTGTGCCTATGACGGTCCATCGTAGTGTCCTTAGTCTTGGCCAGTTTTCCAGAAATAAAATCTGCTGCTCCAAAATGACTAAACAGGTCGTTACAATAGATACCAAATTTACCCATCGTTCGTCCCCGAACGATCAAAAGAAGAAAAACAATGGCGAAAAGGAGTACCTGAATCTGTAAACAGATGTGGGTATTTTCTTGCATATCTGCCTCCTTCTCCCAAGTAGCTTCTTCAACCGTCGATTCTTCCATTGAACTTTGATGGATGCAATCTCTCTCGACCTCAACTTGCGAACTTCTCTATCTAATATAGCAACCGAATCCTCTTCATAAGTCAAGTTTTCATCCAACAAAACTGAATCCCAACGGATGATGTAGTTTCCATCTCCATGGTATCTTTTCAACATGGACACATGAAATACCGGATGCACTCCGGACAGCCCTGGGGGCAAGGCTAATTCATAAGCCACCTCCCCTATTCGCTTAAGCACTTCGAATGGCCCAATATACCTTGGACTTAGCTTACTACCCCTTTTTCCAAACCGCATCACCCCTTTCATGGGTGAAACCTTCAACAAGACTTGTTCACCTTCCATGAACTCCAAGTCTCTAACCTTTCGGTCTGCATACTCCTTTTGTCTACTTTGAGCCGCCAAAAGCTTTTCTTGAATACTTTACCTTCTCCATAAATCCTCAACAGATCAGTCCCCCAAGGTCTAACTTCGAAGGCATCAAACCAACCAATGGGAGATCTACACCTCCTCCCACACAATGCTTCAAATGGAGCCATGTCAATACTGGAGTGATAACTATTATTGTATGAAAACTCTGCCAAGGTAGAAGCTACCCCAATGCCACCAAACTCTATCACACATGCACGAAGCATATCCTCGAATACTTGAATCGTTCGCTCAGACTAACCATCAGTCTGAGGGTGAAACGCAGTACTAAGGTCCAACCTAGTACCTAATTCAGCATGCAATGTTCTCCAAAACTTAGAAGTAACTGCGTACCTCTGTCTGATATGATGGAGAGTGGAACTCCATACACCGAACGATCTCTGAGATGTAGATCTTGGCTAACTTCTCTGCATTGTAGGTCACTTTGACCGGATGAATGAGCAGACTTAGTTAACCTATCAACAATCACCCAATAGAGTCATACTACCCATGTCTTGGAAGACCAACCACGAGTCCATCGCGATTCTCTCCCACTTCCATTCAGGAATGGGCATTCTCTGAAGTGTTCCTCCAGGCCTCTGGTGTTCATACTTTACTTGTTGACAATTTGGACATTTGGCAACAAACTCAACAATATCTCGCTTCATTCTACTCCACCAGAAGTGTTGCTTTAGGTCGCGATACATCTTGGTTGAACCAGGATGTATAGAATATCCGGAACTATGAGCCTCTGTCAGAATAGTGGTGATCAAATCATCGGTGCGGGGTACACATACCCTTCTCTTAATCCTCAAAACACCTTCCTCATCAATTACTGCTTCCTTAGCCTCTCCTCGCAATACTTTATCTCGAATTCGACCTAGTTTCTCATCATCAAACTGTTTCCCCTTGATCTTGTCAAGAAAAGAAGATCTTGCCTCTACACAAGCTAACAATCCTCCCTTCTCATTTATTTCTAACCTCATAAGGTCATTAGCCAGAATCTGCAACCTCTCTAGCCAATGGGTGTCTAGAAACTTGCAAATGAGCTAGACTTCCCATGCTTCCGGCCTTTCTACTTAGAGCATCTGCCACAACATTCGCTTTTCCCGGATGATACAAGATAGTGATGTCGTAGTCCTTCAGTAGTTCCATCCATCTCCTCTGTCTCAAGTTCAAATCTTTTTGAGTAAGACGTACTGTAGGCTACGATGGTCCGTATAGACTTCACACTTAACCCCATACAAATAGTGTCTCCATTGCTTTAGTGCAAATACTACCGCGGCCAACTCCAATCATGGGTCGGATAGTTACGTTCATGCACCTTTAATTGCCTCGAAGCATAAGCAATCACATTCTTCTCTTGCATTAGCACTGCACCCAACCCAGAATAGGATGCATCACAGTAAACATGAAGTTCTTACCCTCTACTACTGGCAAGGTAAGGATAGGTGCGGTAGTCAACAAAGTCTTGAGTTTCTGAAAGCTTTCCTCACATTCATCTGACCATACAAATGGAACATTCTGCTTAGTCAAATTCGTCAATTGGGAAGCAATAGAAGAGAATCCCTTGACAAATCGGCGGTAGTAGCTAGCTAAACCCACGAAACTCCTTTATTTCTGACACGTTTGTAGGTCTTACCCAATTTTCACAACACCGTCTCAATCTTAGATGGATCCACCATCACTCCATCCTTATAAACCACGTGCCCCCAGAAGGACACTGAATCTAGCCAAAACTCACACTTGGAGAATTTTGCATAAAGCTTTTTCTTCCTCAACAACTCTAACACCATTCTCAAATGCTCCTCATGCTTCTTCTTACTCTTGGAGTATATCAGTATATCATCAATAAACACGATCACAAAGAGGTCCAAATATGGCTTGAAAATCCCGTTGATCAAGCTCATGAAGGCAGCAGGGGCATTTGTAAGACCAAAGGACATTACCACAAATTCATAATGCCCATACCTAGTTCGAAAAGCAGCTTCTTCACAAACAAAACCGGAGCACCCCAAGGAGATGCACTCGGTCTAATGAAGCCTTTGCTCAACAACTCTTGAAGTTGTGCCTTTAACTCTCTTAACTCCGCGGGAGCCATTCTATAAGGGGGTATAGAAATGGGGCGAGTACCCGGTTCCAAATCAATGCAGAAGTCAATATCCCTATCCGGTGGCATGCCAGGAAGATCTGCAGGGAACACATCCAAAAACTCACGGACTACCGAAACTGACTCAATCGATGGTACTTGGGTAGTGTCATCCTTGAGATGTGCCAAGAAAGCTAAACACCCTTTACTCACCATTTTCTTAGCACGAAGAAAGGAGATGATACGCACCGGATTGGAAGTGTAGTCACCCTCCCACACTAACGGATCTGCCCCAGGCTTGGCTAACGTCACCGTTTTAGCATTACAGTCCAAAATCGCAAAATTCGGAGAAAGCCAAGTCATACCAAGAATTACATCAAAGTCACCCATTTCTAAAATAACCAAATCTACATAAGTGTCGCTCCCCACAAAATTCACCAAACAAGACCTATATACTTTTTCGACTATCACCGACTCACCCACCGGAGTAGAAACACGAATAGGCATGTCAAGTAATTCACAATGTAAGTTAAGACCATTAGCAAACGAGGAAGATACATATGAAAACGTGGAGCCAGGGTCAAATAATACAGATGCCATGCAATCACAAACCAAGAGATTACCTGTGATAACAGCATCAGACGCCTCCGCTTCAGACCTACAAGGGAAAGCGTAACAATGGGCCCCATTATTTGTCTGTCCGTTGCCCCTACCATGTTGCGTAGTGGTGGCTCCGTTTTGCCCATCACCTCTGCCATTTTGTGACCACCATTACCTCGACCACCACGTCCTCCAGAAAACGGCCTCTACCATGACCACCTCTACCTCTAGCTATTGGGGTCTGTAACTCTGTTTGGACAATTCCTCCTAATATGTCCAATCTCCCCACATCCATAGCACTCTCTAGAGTCAGGCATAGGTCTCTCGGAGTAGTGTTGACCATTCTGAGGTGGACCCCAAACTACAGTCTGTAGTGAAGACTGAATTGGTCGAACTGAGTGACCTCCGGAGCTCTGTCCTCTAGAGTAAGAACCATTAAACTCACCTCCCCTTCGAAACCTTTTTGATGTCGATGTCTTGGTGAAGTCTTCTGGTTTCACTCCTTCCACCTCTATCACAAAGTCTACCACCTCTTGGAAGGATGTTGCCGTTGCCGCTATCTGTAAGGCTGAAATCCGCAGTTCTGACCTCAACCCCTTCACAAAATGGTGGATCCGTTCTTGTGGACTGAAACAAAGTTGGGTGGCATACCTGGATAATGCACGGAATTTGGCCTCATATGCGTTAACCGTCAACCTACCTTGCTCTAGACTCAAGAACTCATCCCTTTTTATATCTCTCAAAGTCCTTGGGATATACTTCTCCATAAACAAGCTAGAGAATGATTCCCAAGTCATAGGTGGTGCCTCTGTTGGTTGACACTCCACATGTGACCGCCACCACATTTTGGCGTTCCCTTGAAACTGATAGCTCACGAACTCAACGCCAAACCGTTCTACTATACCCATCTTGTGTAGTAGTCATGACATCAACCAGAAAATCGTAGGCATCCTCTGATTCTGCACCCTTAAAGACTGGAGGTTTCAATTTCAAGAACTTACTGAAAAGTTCATGCTGCTATCATTTGTCATAATAGGCCCAGTAGTCAGACGTGGAAATGTGCCTATTCCCAATGATGCATCCATGCGGGGAGCCATAGTAGCCGCATGTCGTATCTCTGAAACCGGAGGTGTTGGTGCAGAAACCACTGGAGGTGCCTGACCCTGATCGGATAACCCGCTAGGATAAGCAAGTACCTGGTTGATCATCTCTGGGTAGGTTGGGGTGGCATTTCCTCATTTTGCACTTGTTCATTCTCCCCTTCCGCACCCTCTCATATCACCTCCTCGGTCGGTGCAGGAGTCACCGCCCTAGTATCAGATGGGCTAGGGGCTCGTCCTCTTCCTCTAGAGAACGTCCTCCCACGACCTCTTCCACGGCCTCTTGCCGCTGCTCTTCCTCGAGCCACAGCCCCAGTGGATGGCTCAGTCGTTTCCTGTCTTTCCGTTGTTGCTGCTGGTGCGGTCGTTGCTCTAGTTCTAACCATCTGCGAAATAGAGTGAAGATGGTCAGATACCAATTGTATCACCTAGATACCAATGGACTCAAGTAGTAGCACGAAAGAATGAAAGAATGGAATTTTCCTAAAGTCCTATAGCTCTCTCAAAGAAAAGTAAAGGCGTCCCCCTACCGTTCCTTAAGACTCTACTAGACTCGTTCTTGTGTGATGAGACCAATGAACCTAATGCTCTGATACCAAGTTTGTCACGACCCAATCGGGACGCGACTGGCACCCACATTCACCCTCCTATGTGAGCGAACCAACCAATCTAAACCTTAACATTTCAATTCATATCAACAACGAAATAATGCGGAAGACTTAACTCATTAATAAAAACAATTCAAACTAGTATTATTATCCCCAAAATCTGGAAGTCATCATCACAAGAACATCTATCCTCAAATTACCAAACTAAGAATATCTAAGAAAACAAATACAAATAGAAAGCTAGTCCATGCCGGAAGTTCAAGGCATGAAGACTTGAAGAAGAAGATCCAGTCCAAGCTAGACGCATTAGCTCACCCTGAATTTCCGAAGGTAGTGAAGACTAGCTAGATCTACTGTTGAGTTGAAGTTGACGGAACGTTTGCTGCATTACACAAATAACAAGAAGAAAACATAAAAGTAGGGGGTCAGTACAACCACAAGTACTGAGTAGATATCGCGGCCAACTCAAAATAGAAGATAATATATATCGAGTAATATTATAAATCAACTATAAACTCAACATGTAGCAACAACAAGTATTATAATCATCAATAAGTCCATCAAGTTCATCCATGAGGGCTCAAGCCTCAATACCATACTCATTTGGGAATTACGTTCATTGTGTTGAGTATATTATCATCATTCAAGATTCATTATATTCTTCCTCTTGTGTCGGTACGTGACACTCCGATCCCCTACCACTATGTGTCGGTACGTGTCACTCCGATCCCCCTAATTCTACGTGTCGGTTGTGACACCCCAATCCCCTATATGTGTCGGTACGTGACACTCCGATCCCCTATATGTGTCGGAACGTGACACTCCGATCCCCTATATGTGTCGGTACGTGACACTCCGATCCCCTATATTACGTGTCGGTTCGTGACACCCCAATCCCCTATAGTGTCGGTACGTGACACTCCGATCCCCTATATGTGTCGGAACGTGACACTCCGATCCCCTATATGTGTCGGTACGTGACACTCCGATCCCCTATATCTACGTGTCGGTTCGTGACACCCGTCCCACTAATACTATGTATCGGAACGTGACACTCCGATCCACTAATACTATGTGTCGGAACGTGACACTTCGATCCACTAACCTCATTCTATCCGTTCATCAAGCCTTCTTTATACCAAGGCATCATCAATCCCATTACTTTAATTCATCAAGCCTTCTTTTATACCAAGGCATCATCATTAATATCGTAGATTAAAGTTTCTTTCAAGATTTGGGATTCAATGGTTTTCATCATGCTTGTTTTATCAAAATCACATAATCATATTCATGCAAGCATACAATTAAGCATATAGACAGGTTTACAACACCACTAATACATATCATACCCTATTAAGAGTTCACTACGAATATCGTAAAATAAACCATAACCTACCTCCACCGAAGAATTGGAATCCACAAGCAAATTCCCAAGCTTTGATATTCCTCCCTCTCGATCGGTCTCTCTCTCTCTTTCTGTTCTTTCTATTTTCTTTTATTCAAACCCTCTTTCTCTTACCCTAATTAACATATAATTAAGTGTAAAGAGGACAATAAAACCCACTAATTAACTTAAGGTTACCTAATTTAACCCCCAAGTAATTTGACTTATTAATATTAACCCTCTAACTTTGTAATTAAGGAAAGAATAGTCCAAAACGTCCCTTAAAACGTGTGAAGAAATCCGATTCTGCCTGGGATTTGCACAACCTATGACAGCCCGTCGTGCCTGCGACGGTCCGTCACGCAGGTCGTCGCAGCCCCACAGGACTTACGTGAACTATGACGGTCCGTCACCCCTGTGACGGTCCGTCCTGCCCTCCGTCATGACGGTCAGAACTCGTTTCTTGTACCAAATTCTCAAAAGTTGAAGTGTTTTGCAACGGGAGCTCACGACGGTTCGTCGTGGATGTGACGGCACGTCCTGCAGGTCCGTCACAATTACAGAGAGTCGATTTTCAGTACCAATTTCAGAATTTCTAAGTATGCTGAAACGATACACTCTTGACGGGCCGTCGTGCCTATGACGGTCCGTCGTAGTGTCCGTAGTCTTGGCCAGTTTTTCCAGAAATAAAATATGCTGCTCAAAACGACTAAACAGGTCGTTACATTTACTAAATATTGAAATTGTTGCTAATGGGTCATCTTAAATGCTAACATATTGACATTTTGAAAAATTTCCCTAATAACAATATATTTTGTCTCGTCAATAAAATAATTTTAATCCCCTCCAATCCTCATTATCATGTAAAACTGTAGGTCCACACTACTATTAACATCCATTTGTTACTTAATCACATTCTGAACAATCTAGCTCGACATAAATGTATATCTTCCTTACGTCATTTATTGTAACCCAATCAAACTTAATATTTAGAAGTTAATAATAAACCCATAGTAAGTAGGTGCCGAACTAGTTCACATCTCATAGTCGTATCTAAACTCAAAGGCGAAATCACTACAACCATCACCTCTGAATCCAATGTTTGTACGAGAGGTCTTATTGTTCCTTTGCCTTTCTTAAAATCTTTCCACGGCGGAAATTTTAAATAACTTGAACTCTTCAATACACCATAATTTTTCTCCTTTTTGCTAACTCACTTACCAGTCTTAATTATTTTTTTGGCCAACAATATGGGAAACCTTAGGTATAGCAATCAAAAGTAACCAAATATACTACTCAATTTTAAGTCCTTCTAAATGCTTCATACTCAATGTGATCGATCATTTCTTACCTTACCAATTCATACCTTGACAAGATACACTATCACAAATCTAAACTTGTCATGTAAACTTGAAGTTTTGATCCTAACCATGTAACACAATCCCATTATCTTACAACATTAGCTCATACATATAAAAAAAATTACTTAACGTATTTTAGCTTATCATTGATCGCCTCTTCATTGACCCTATCATATCTTTTTCTAAAAATCTTATCATACTCCTTACCAACTCAAAACCACAAAAGAACTAATCATCATACTCGAGTTGAACGTCCGTACACTCCTTTCTCAAGTTTTTATCCAATAGTTTTTTTTTAAAATCAATCTATTGATCTTGCGACACTATATTATATCGTAATCTGGAAAAAACAGGTAAAATCACTTGTCTCTGAACCCAATTCTCCAATTTCCTCTGAAGATACATCCTTAACCCTTGCAAACAAAGTAAAATAGCCTACTTTTATCCTTTCTCTGAAAGTTAAATTATATACCACTATATCTTTCCGTTATGGCTCTAGCTCCTTTAAATTTTATTCGATGACATCCCCACTCCTTATAAAAATTACCATAAAACCCCACTACTTATGAAATAGAAACAACCATAGCCTTAGATACTCAAAATTAATCATTACCAAAAAAAATCGTTTCAACCAACACCCGTATCATATAGTTGCATTTCAATCATAATGCGTCATAAAATCTTATATCATCATGCTTAGTTAGCTCTTGTTATCACCACGAAGTCAACTATTTCATCAATATGAATCCTTAAACCCAGTTATACCAATCCAATCCAAATAACTAACCCACTTTTATCCGCACTTCCTTACTAAAACTCTTAATTGTCTTCACATAAGTATACTCTTTAGGACTTCCTTTACCCATATGCTTGTCATTCAATATTGATCCAATTTCTTGGACATTACGATGAATCACCACTCATTTAAAATTTATAAATACATTTCACAATCTGAACATATCAATATCATACCAAAGATCCACTACTAAAAGCTTTCTTATAAATAATGTTTAACACATCCACCCGTACAACAAGCTAGTTGGGTTCTCAAATATGAGTTCAACACCAAATCTTATCATATAAGCATGTATACCATAGATAACTCCTTAAGTAGTTAATATTTGCACTAACAATCAACATGTCCGTTTTCATGTACCACTAGTAATACAATCGTGAAAATTCATTTCATCCACCACTAGAACATATCATATCTATTGAGAAGATCATTTCCAAATAGGTCACACACTTTATCCATCAAATAGCTGTAAAGTATTACCAGATTATTTTGTATCTAACCCAGCTATATGTATTCTTTCGTAAGCAAGGTCAGTATCAAAAGTAACACACTCCATAATTCTAACCAAGTACCCATCAATACCATTGTAATAGTCGTATCATGACCTTCTTTGGTATACACTCAATCTGTGAAACCACAGAAGGGATTCTGACCTGAATCGGTGCAACATCATTTGCTAAGCAACCCATTAATGGTATGACAACTATATCAATTGTATTACACTATTTATTATCTAGTCAATTCTTCAAACATTTAACTTTAATTGTCGAACCACTCCATATTTTGCTTATACCAGATAAGTACTATATTTATTATTATTATTTACAATGATAACTAACCTTACTCAACTCTTTCAAATATGATCACATATTCGTTTCATAAGTATATCATTTTCACCTTAATACCAGATCTGACATCAAACCAATACACGACATGCCAATGATTCACAAAATGAACTACGCACGAGTCATCACATAAATGAGAGCGAATGAAGTGAAGCGATAAGAATAAAAATAGGACCAAGTACGCACAATAGAGATCCAAGAAGTGAAGATATTTCCTAAAAGTCATTACAGCCTCTCGAAGATAGGTACAAACGTCTCCGTACCGATCATCGAGACTCTATTTAGACTCAACTTGTACACACGTGAGACCTATGAACCTGGGGCTCTGATACCATTTTGTCACGACCCAAAAATGGGCATGATGGCACTCGTATTATCCCACCAAGACAAGTCAGCCTAAAACTCAACCATTACAATAAAGTGCGGAAATAAAATATAAGTAACTTAATAAAATCCCCAAAACCTGGTAGTCACGTGTACAAGCCTCTAAAGTATTACAATTGATTCAAAAGAAAAACTCAAG
>JAKWIY010002150.1:0-10153 GCA_027704805.1 Solanum corneliomulleri | reverse complement strand
ACAACCTGCTTAAGCATCAGCAACCACATTAGCCTTACCTGGGTGGTAAAAATACTCATATCATAATCCTTGAATAATTCTAACCACCTCCTTCGTCTAAGATTTAGATATTTCTGAGTGAATAAATATTGGAGGCTCTTGTGATCAGTGAATATATCCACATGAACACCATAAAAATAGTGACGCCATATCTTCAAAGTAAAAACTACACCAGTCAATTCCAAGTCATGCGTGGGATAATTCTTCACATGAACCTTTAACTGTCTAGAGGACTAAGCTATAACCTTGCCATTCTGCATCAATACACAGCCCAAGACAATTCTTGATGCATTACAATACACCATAAAACCTTGAGTACTCTCTGGTAAGGTCAAAATTGGAGTGGTACTCAGTCTCTTTTTCAGCTCTTGAAAGCTTTTCTCACAAGCTTCACACCATTGAAACTTGACTGTCTTCTGAGTTATCTTGGTCAAAGGAGAAGAGATAAATGATAATCCTTCAACAAATCTCCTATAATCCCTTAGCCAAAAACAATATGGACTAAGAATGCCACAGACTTAAGCCAAAACTCACATTTGGAGAACTTGACATATAGTTCTTTATCTCTCAAAGTCTGAAGAACAATCTTGAAGTGACTAGCATGATCTTCTTCATTCCTTGAATAAACCATTATGTCATCAATGAAGACGATGACTAGAAGATCTAAATAATGTTTGAAGACTTTGTTCATAAGATCCATAAATATTGCAGGTGCATTTGTCAAACCAAAAGACATAAACCAAAAATTCATAATGCCTATACCTTGTCCTAAAATCTATCTTTTGAATATCGTATTCCCTTACTTTTAACTGATAATAGCCTGATTTGAAATCAATCTTGGAAAAGCAAGAAGAACCCTAAAGTTGATCGAAAATATCATCTATCCTTGGAAGAGGATATTTATTCTTGATGGTCATCTTATTCAACTGACGGTAATCTATACACATCCTAAGTGACCTATCCTTCTTCCTAACAAACAGGACCGGAGCGCCACAAGGTGAGACACTTGGTCGAATAAAGTCTTTATCTAACAAATATTTCAATTGCTCCTTTAGCTGTTTTAACTCTGCTAGTGCCATTCTATATGGCGAATTAGAGATAGGACGAGTATCTGGGATGATGTTTATACCAAAGTCAATCTATATTTCGGGAGGGACTCCAGGTAGATCATCACGGAAAAACTTCTGGAAACTCGCTAAATATAAGAACTTATTGAAGGGAAGGTACCTCAACAATTGAGCCAACACCCCTTAGAACTAACTTCCTCGCCTTAAGGTACGAATTGAAATGACCCTTAGGCACTGCTGAACTACTAGTCCACTCCATAACTAGCTCATTAGGAATTTTAAAAACTTGGCAACTCGAATTCTGCAATCTATTGATGCATAAACGGCATGGTACAGTCTATACCTAGAATGACATCAAAATCTATCATGTCTAACTCTACTAAATCAGTTATGTTACTCTTATGATTGATGGAAACATGACAATCACCATAGATTCTTTTTGATAAAATAAACTCCCCAACAGGTGTAGAAACACAAATGGGTTTACAAAGCTTTTCAGAAAGTGTTTCAAACTGAGTTGAAACATAAGGAGTTACAAAGGATAAACTTGCTCCTGGGTCTAACAAAGCATAAACATCAAAAGTAAAGACTATGATCATACCCGTAACAACATCTGGAGAGTTCTCGTGCTCTTGATGGCTACTGATTACATAAACATGGTTTGCCCCTCCGCCGATACCAAAAGTAGATCCTCTAGGTGCAACCCTATCTTGTGGAGGAACTGATGAAGTTTGAGATGTTTTGCCCGGATTTACACCACCTTACTTATTCTTGAGGCACTCTCTCATGAAGTGACCCTCTTGACCACATTTAAAACAATCTAACTGGATATTTTGACAATCTCATGGGTGTTTCTACCACACTTAGTACATGTAGGAGACCTACTTCCTCCTTGTGCCACACTACCTTGAGACTGAGTTGGTCTCTCCTTGAAGTGCTGCGAATTCTGGCCATTATACTTACCTCGGTTTCTGGGTGCAGGTGCACTAGCAGATAATGATGCATTCCCCTTTGATTTCTGAAATTGTGGTCAACTCGAACCACCCTTTTGTTGACCAAATTCATTCGCATTCTTTGCTTTCTTGTTTTGATATTCCTCTCTGTCCCTCAACTTCTTCTCTTCAACTTGTTGGACATAGACCATAAGTACGGATATGTCCATGTCACTAATTAACATTGAGCCCCTACCCTCTTTGCTTGAAGCACGACCCAAACCAGCAACAAACAAGCTCATCCTGCTACTTGTGTCTTTCACTATCTCTGAAGCATAGCAAGATAGTTGGGTAAACTTTAAACCGTACTTATGAACACTCAGGAGTCCTGTTTCAAATTGAGAAACTCCCGTAGCTTCGATTTCTTAAGTTATCGAGGAAAGAACCTCCCTAAGAAGTCTTCTTTGAAGCAAGCGCAACTTGGATGTGGTGCACCCTCAGCTCTACCATCCTTCTATTAATCAAACAAGTTTCTAGCCACATTCTTCAGTTGAAATGCATTACCTCAAACACTTTCTTCAACTCTTCCACAAAGTTTTCCAGATCCTCAATAGTGCATGATCTAGTGAAACTAGGAGGATTCATTCTCTGAAACTCACGAACCCTCGAGGTGTCAACCCCTTCTTGTCGAGCTTCTCTTTGTTGCCCGACGTGGTTGGTTACTACTTGACTTAACATCCGGATAGCTTTCCAAAATTGTACAATTGTAACCTCCTTTTGGGGTTGCACATCCTGTGTATTTGGGACCCCTTGTTCCTCAATATTTCTTCGGGTGACCTCTGACTGCTCTTTGTGGAGGCATGATGAATTTGAAATTACGCGTAAGAACGAATTAGAGAGAGACTTTTAGAGATAAACTCTAACGCACGAAAAGGAATATGAAGAAGTGAGATTTTTCCTAAATGTTGTAGCCTTCTAATCATAGATGTGGTGCGCTTCACACCAATAACTAAGACTCAACGGACATGGCTTCATAGACTCCCTATGACTCTTCAAATCTGTGTTCTGATACTAAGATTGTCACTCCCGGAGCCTAAACCCTAGACGTGGCTGCACACGAAGACCATTGTTGGCCCACAAGCAAACCTTTGGTCTGAATTACTTAACTGAGCGGAAGAGTCAACTCAGCTTAATCAAGAAATAAAATATGTCGAAAAGAAATACTTCATGTACTATTCTGGCCAAAATGGTGTTTAAGTATCAACAAGCAAAATAGACTCCAACTCAAATAATAACTGTCTATGAAGCCTCTAAACTAACTAGGATAGATGTTAGGACAGACCCCACAACATCCTAAAAACAAACTAAACTAGTAAAGCAAATGAAAAGGATGTCCTCCGAAATGCAAGGAGGCTCACCACTGACTTTGGAACTTGATTTTGCATCAACGAAGCGCTGCGTGCTGATCCTAGGTACATGCGTCTGCATCATAAAAATGATGCAGGACAACTGGCATCAGTACATTGAATGAACAAGTATACGACTTGGAATACTAAACACAACTATAAAGCTTGAAATGGTGTAAGAATGAACTTACCTTGGCTCTCTCAACACATAAGATAACAACTCCATATAAAGCAATAAGAACATATGCAATATATACACATAAAACTAGTAAAATAGTTTGAACTCTTAGTTCATTAATAATTAAACAATAATAAAATTAACTTTACTTATATATAAAAGTAATGTAGTTTTCCATAACCGACAACCACCACTATGAGCCTAAGTGATAATACAGCGTCTCGTCCATGCTGCCAGAATTTTCCTATACTTTTCCATCACATAAGACATCCTTAACCTAGTGGATCCACTGGCTAAACTCATGTGATCATATAAAAAGTATGACACATTAATACCCATGACGGCTATATGGTTTACATGGGGACTTGAGTTATCTGAACTCTCATCCCTACATCGGTGCTCAACACTACTCCCAAAACTTTCTTTAGCTCATACTTTTAATAAAACTTCCTTCCTTTTGGTTGAGATAATTTACTGAACCCTTTAGCTTTAAAAGCTCCTCTTGGAATCAATGTTCCCCTCTTTAGTTTAAAACTCTTTTGGAACTTCTTAGTTCCCTTTTAACTAAAATGTGAAACATTTATCAATCTTTAGGGAATACTTAGTCCCCCTTATAACTTTAGAGAAATGAACTCAACTCTTGCTCTTTACTTAACTTGAAACTTTAACTCTTAGGAAATACTTAGTTCCCTTATAACTTTTGAGAATTTAACTCAACTATTTTCTCTTTGCTCAACTTGTAACTTGAGCCTTAAATTAAAGTTGAAATGATTGTTTAAGACTCTTTGAAAACTTTAATAACTCACTTTTACTTGTTTCGTAACTTTTAAACTTGACTCTTAACTTCTTTAACTTTGATCTTAGCTTACATTGAATTGAATTATGGATTTAAGGATCATGATATCATGTTTGGGGATGATTTCATGATGTTTAGATGTACTTTAGAGTGTTGGAATAAACTTGGAATGAAAGGTACATCACTTAGGAACTAGTACGAAAAGATAGGGAAAGAACGGGGTCTCCAAGGGGTTTTGGCACTCTGAGAAGCGCGGGGCGCTAAGGCCTGTCAGACAGGCTCTAGTCTGGGGCGCTCTAATAGGCGCGCCGCGCCAGGGCCTGTTAGAAAGATCCTGCCCTGAGGGGGCTCTGTCAGGCGTGAAGCCTCAAGGGTTATCTGACAGGACATTCGACTTTTCTTCTCCGTTTTTCATCTCTAAACCTCCTAAACTGCCCTGGATCCACCCCAAACACTTAGGATCCCTAAATACCTCATTACCCAATATATTAGACCCGAAAACATTACGGAAAGATGAATCAAACATACAAGAGATCAACTAAAATCAACCAACGAGAACTTCAAAACTTTCCATCAAGAACTTCAAGATTTTCATTCAAATAAACTCTAATTTTCTTTATGGAATCAAATTGAGGTATGGGTGAAAGGACCCAACACCGAATGATCTCACATACCTCGATAGGGATCACCCCAAATGAAATCCACGCAATGATCTTGGAGTTCTTGAACAATTCTTGATCTTCCTCTTCTTTCCTCTTTTCTCCCAAGCCGTAAGTGTTCTAAATTATTGAAAAAACTCATTTGGGACTTGATCTTTACCCCTAAATAACCCTTAAAACGAATTAGGCAATACTAGGGTGAAAAGACGACTTTTCTCTTACTAAAATCCGGATTGGTCATTCCTCAGTCTACCAACCCAACTTCCGAAAGGCATATCTCCCTCATACAACATCGGATTTGTGCAAACTCGGTGTCGTTGGAAAGATCTCCCCTAGTGATTTCCAACCATATAAATAACTCATCCAAACCTTTCTTAATCTGGGAGTTATTGCCGTTTGAAAATGACCAAAACTTACTTTTGAAAGCTATGAATTTTCCAAATTTCCCTACTTAATTACAAAAATGTTTAGCTTATTCTTAGATGTTTCGAGTTACAATACATTACAACATAACACGACTAGTTTCCAAAAGTCTAGGTCGTTCTTGGACGTTTGACTTCTAAACCTTTTCAAATTAACTATACAAGTTGTGACACACTTCATTAACATGTCACTAACTCATTAAGGTACATATGAGGCTCTAGATAACTTAGTTCATTTTTAGGGGCTTACAGTTGTCCTGGAGAGTCGTCATCTTCAAAGGAGGAAAAAATTGCACATTAAATGGGCGGTAATCAATTCCTCCCACAAAGTGATTGAGTCACGTGGCAATTCAGCCAACCATTTGCATGCTTCTACCATGAAAGAGAACTGGAACAACCTCAACCGGACCAATTATTGGGAAATGTTCTTGAATGAGCACGGTCCGCATACATCTACAAAATTTCTAATATACTCATAGGGATCCTCATGAGCTGACCCACTAAAAAGTCCTTTTAGTTGCAAGAGTTTCAACATAGTGCTCATGATATGGAACAATGCATTCCCTTCGACCGAAAGTAAGCGAATGACATCAATACCGCCCATAAGATGAGGGTCATTAATATCGTTAAGGTTTCCGATTCTATCTTGATGGCGTACTTGACTGTCGTTGCTGCCGTTTACACTCATATTTCCTACTGCAACATACAAACAGGCAAACCAAAACCAAAAGTTAAGTTAGTTCAACTATGACTAACAAGAACAAAATGCAACGTAACTAAAATTTCACAAATAAGACTACACCCCGGAAGGGGCACCATTTTGATAGTTTCACGATTCATCAAAACACTACTTCCAGTTCGAGTTCCAAAGATCTTGAGTAGTAATATACTCAATCAAGTATTTGGATTGTTCTCACATGGAGTGGTTTCAAGAATTAATAGACAAATACAAATTAGTTCAAGTTAGCCATAGCTAAAAGACATTAATAAATGAAAGCATAGAAAATTCAAGGGGTGACACAAGTATCAATTATCAAAGACGGTTTTGCAACTAACTATCAACTAAAACATCAAAAATAGAGATATGAATATGGAGACAGAATTCTTGGAATGTGATAGGAATATGGGATAAAATAAATAATTGGGTACATGCTATTGATTGTAAATCACTGTAAATTTGTAACTAGACTAGACTTTAGTGGGGTAAATTCTTCCTCTAGCAATTTACCTGAATCAATTATGCCCAGTCCTCGCCTTGGCCCATTCACTCTCTTGAGATGAATGTGTGGGGTTTAGGTCTCACTCTCTCGAGCTGAACCCATGACAATCCAATAGCCACCGACTATCAATTAAGTAGTTTTGGTCTTAAGACCTCTCTCTCGAGCAAGCCAAAGACACGAAGATGAAATCATATTTGAAACTATAATCCCATTAAGTTCATACACAACTACAAAATGACATCACATTTAAACAACAAATTAACTATTAATTAGCAAGACCCAACATTAAATTAAACCCATATTCACATAATCACATCCCAAGAATTGGGGTTTTAGCTTGACATAGTAAAGAGAAAGAAAATCGATATAGAAAAGTGTTTCCATCAATTTGATACGATAGAAAATGTCTATATACAAGTCAAAGATAAAGATTCTTCAATACCCACTTCCAATTTCTTAGAGTTGAAACCTTCAAATCTTCAAATCTCAAGAACATTGTCTCCCAAAAACTCTAAAGACTAAAACTAGAATTATGAAAAATCTATCTTGTTGCACACAATCTGAATACAAAATCCAAGTATTTATAGTTTTTTGAAAACTTGTGCTATGAAATATCACTCGGCGCAGTTAGTCGGGATCACTGATTAACTCGGCGATCCTCCCTTTGGTATATTCCATCGCCATCTTGCTTTATCCTTCAACATCTTCGCTTTCTGGATCGGGCGATATAGTACTGCTTCACGGAACTGCTTGGCGAAACGCCGACTGCTTCTTTTCACTGCCGACTTGATCCTTTCCTTCAGGGCTCAGCATACTGGAGCATTAGGCAAGAATAAGGTCATTTGGCTACTCGTCTAATGGATTAGGCGATCCTGAGGCCTTCTTTTCTTCGTTCTTTCAGTTGTCTTGCTTCTTTTTGTTTAATTGTGTCCATGCTTTTACTCCAAGTCCAAATACCTGAAACTTAAGGTTTTTCATCAATTACTGAGACAAAATATGCATCGAGGACACTAAATCTATCAAAATATTTTCCTAAATGAGTTTAAATCGTGGACTCATCAGTATCATACTCACTTTGACATGTGAGAAAAAAGCTAAGTGTAAAAAAAAATGACACAATGGACCATACATGAGGTGTCATAAGTCAATTGAGATGTCCAAGTGAAACTTACTGCCAACTTTAAGGGATCATCGAAAGATTTGACCTTTTTTAATACACAAGGCAATCTGATTGGGTACACACAATAATATATCAGATCAATAGTGCTTCCTAAACAAGGTACCTTATTGTCCTACTTATTTGTGTGTTTGATAGTAAATGCCCAGTATGTATTTTGGTTTTAAAGAGAGAAATTAGGTTGTTAGCGATTAGTGAAGTGGTGTTATTAGTTAGGCTTTATTTTTAAATTAGATGTATTTAAGTAATTTAATTTTCAAGTTTGTGAGTTCATGCTTTAGATCTATATTAGCCTAAATTTATACTTATATAAATGCATTTAGAACAATATTTGCCAATAATTTAAAATATAAGTAAGAAAATTGTTTATTTTCAAAAATAAACACACACAACCAATGGTAGTTTCCAATTCCATTTTTCCCCATCATTGCTTACATAGTCAAATCACATCATGCTTAGATATAATGATTATATTAATATGTGTTTGCAATAAAGAAAAATGCTACACAATTATTTGATCTACTCACTTTTTTTTTTTTTAAATTTATGAAAGTCAAAATATTTTTTTTTTAATTTATGAAAGTCAAAACCAATTAACTGACCAGAATAATTAAAAAAATTTATCCAAATTTACATGGACCAAACTCAATAAATGCATATATGTCTACGCGATCATAGATATATTCGTCGATTAAAATATTTTGAAATTATAATTCTAAAATAAATCAAAAACTCAATGAGATATTCATAATTAATTTATACCATTTGGTCAACAACACAATTTACTTTTGAAACAAATTTATAACCTTAATCAGACACCATATAAAATTAATTCCAAACTTACGTTCCAAAGTATTCATCACGAGCTTTTAATAATTAATATACCAGCAAAAATAGGGTGTCAAAATTTATATAAAAAAAATTAAAAATGATGAGTTGTTATGAAAGTGATATCCAACCCTTCCATGTTCAATTGATCTACAATTAATAATACTAAACTAATCTAGTTGACCTACATATAGCAGACGTTAATAACTTTTATGGAAGAGTGTCATATGAGATAAAAAATGCATTTATAATTAATCATGGTTAAATAAAATGTGTGAATACAGATATCAAATATATGTATATATTTATTTAGTGTAAAGAACTGAACAAAGATAACTTGTGGAATTATAATAAAAGAGACATCTAGTATAATAAAAAGTCGAACGAAATGTGAGAGTGACGAGTAAAATGGGAAAGAGGAGACATCTAGTTTAATAAAAAGTTGAACGAAATGTAAGAGTGACGAGTAAAATGGGAGAGAGGCGAAATATATATATATATATATCATACCAATTGTTTACTTTATTTGATTTGGAGGTCACTGTAATAATTGAGAAATAGAATAGTGTATAGTTAACTGTAGTATCCTTTCTTACGTGGCTACCTATATGTTGACGAGTATCATGAACCCATATATATATATATCATACCAATTGTTTACTTTATTTGATTTGGAGGTCATTGTAATAATTGAGAAATAGAATAGTGTATAGTTAACTGTAGTGTCCTTTCTTACGTGGCTACTTTTGTATCATGAACCCACATTATTATTCTTATATTCCCCTTTCTGCATTTACCGTCTCATTATTGAATATTCTAAAGTCTATCTAAAGATAAAACCCTTTACATTATGCAAAATCTATGGTTATGGGTTTATAAATAGATTAAATTTATTTTTTGGTGTATTCTTTAAATTTCAAGCACAGCAGCAAATCAATACTATTTTAATATCATTATATCAACTTATCAAATTAAGTGCAACTATTTCAATATCATTATGTAATACTTTTAAATTATTGGTCACGTTTTATTATTATAACAAAATTTCATTGTTTACATTCTTACTTGATAAGGTTTGCCTATATCCTACCTTTTCAAGACTTCACTTGTAGGGTTACATTGAACATTCTATAGTTATTCAATTTATATATGATAACTTAAAAAATAATAATAATAAGACCTCACTAGAATTTTGGCTTTAGACATCTAAATTTGTTGAGACGGTCCTGATGACAGTTAAGTTAATACCATTGCATCTAGAGTCGGTAGGACCTTTAACGATATCTATATACATTATAGATTATAGATAATCATATTATATTATATTTGCTAAATATAATAGCAATAATTATATTACTATGGTTAAATAATGGGAAAAAGGTCAAATAACCTCTTATCTTTGGGTTAAGACTCAAAATCATCCCTTATA
>JAKWIY010002149.1:0-10202 GCA_027704805.1 Solanum corneliomulleri | reverse complement strand
TCGCCGCCATCAACACTGCCGATCCCATGTAAACGATAGATCAGCAGCTGTGGGGGAAAGGCAGTGACGTACAAGCAGCCACAAGAACTTTGCCGTGAAAGGAGGTTGGCCTTTTTGATGGCCACCTTTGGCTCAATCACCCAGTCGGCACCCTCTCCATCAGCTGACAGGTGCAGGGCCATCCACCTCTTGGTGGTCTCTCTCTGTGATGGCTCGCGCAGGAACTGGCCATCTTTAACTATCTGCCAGCGGGAGTCAAACTCGGTAGTGAGAGGGGTCTGAGTACCATCAACACCCTCGCCGTATAGAAACAGGCGGATGGCTGGCAGGGAAATGTCAACATGTACGCCCCGTACTCGGACCTGCTCCAGTGGGGCCTGTTTAGCGGGGGTAGCCCGATCGGAGAGTCGCTACGTAGGATGCGTAGAACTCTCAGACCATTTCTTCACTGTAACGTCCCAACGGACATGCTGTCCACTCCAAGCGATGCCTGGTGAAGAGATTGTGGATCTCAGGCATCGTCGGGAGACTCCCTGTATGGACCCGCCACTCCAAGGTGAGTGTTCGAGTCATCACTCCTTTATCAATCAGGAACTTGGCGTCAGAGTAGACTTGAAATTGCCCGTCGACACACCACCGGTTGGGCTGGTCAGTGGATGGGGTGGGGGCCTGAGCTGGTGAACCTGATGTGGAATCCGAACTGTCAGCCTCAAGACGAGGCCGACGCTTTGCAGCGGTGGCGGGTGCGGTAACCTCAGGCAGGCCGGAGGCTTCCTCTGACCACGATACTCCTAAGGAGCCAGACGCTCCTTCTTCATTTGTGGTTGACCCAGAGGGTGTGTGCCGGTCAGTGAGCGCTCCTCATCAGACTGGGAGGCGTGACTATGCCGGACGCCACCTTTTTGGGTGTGCTCTGGGAGCACGTGCAGCACGAGAAGGGATGGAAGTGCCTGGGGGCACATACTCGGGGTCACGCTAATCATCAGAGCTAATGACCATGCGGGCAGACGGGGCGACAGACTTGATCGCCCGCGTGCGTAGATTCGTCTTGCTTGGGTCCATAGTAGATAGTACCTGTAAAGGATCAATATTAGTATGAGTAGTGGCAAACAACACCAAAACCACAAAAACAATTAAAATAGTATGTCATTACTATGGTAACAGTGACACACGACGGGCGTGGTGACAGCTCGTCGTGATTATGACGGACCGTCATAGGGTCCGTCGTGTTTTACTTAGGCTATGTATATATGGAGAACCCTGAAGGAGAGTCTCTGACTAGTATGATGGTACGTGCAGGACGGACTGTCAAAGGTACGACGGTCAGTCGTAGGTGTACATCGTAGGACACTTTAAAAAATATGGAGACCCTTAGGAGAGGAGGTCTCTGACCGTCGTGACGGTCATGCAGGACACACCGTCGTGGGTATGACGGTCTGTCACATGTGTCCGTTGAAGGACACTTAGAAAAAGTGAGAGACCATTAGAAACAGGGTCTCTGACAACCAGAACGGTTGTGCAGGAAGACGACGGTCCATCACACGTGTCCGTTGGGGGACACTTAGAAAAAAATGAGAGGACCCATACAAACAGGGTCTCTGACAACCAGAACGGTTGTGCAGGACGGGACCGTCGTGGGTATGACGGTCCGTCACATGTGTCTGCTGCAAAACACTTAGAAAAAAATGAGAGACCCTTAGAAACAGGGTCTCTGACAACCAGAACGGTTGTGCAGGACGGACCGTCGTGGGTATGACGGTCCGTCACATGTGTCCGTTGAAGGGCACTTTAGAAAAAGTGGACAGTGGGGTGTTAGGGTTTTTGGAACGGACCCTACGACGGTCCGTCGTGGGCACGACGATCCGTCATCAGGGGTCTCGTTCTGTAGATCCGTGACAGAACAGGGGGTACCCCATGCATCCCCGATGAATCCAAATAAAACTTGTAGTGTTTTGGACCTACATTTGTCTAACCATACTACCTAGGAAACTAGTAATGCGAAAGCACCTATGTCTAGGGTTGTAAACATGGCAATTTCGAACATTTTTAACCTAGGTTAGACAGAATCTTATATACCAGAAACGAACATATCACGAACAACTAAGCTAATACTAATTAATAAAAAAATGCAAGATAAATGAGTATAAATTAGAGACACATACCTTAGAAATGGGAAAACAAAAAGGACAAGTACTCGGTGACCAGGAAGACACCCACAGCAGCAACTCCGACTAGTAGATTAACACTTTTAGGGCTTTGGAGAATTGTGGGGGGGGCAATGATCGGTTGATGGAGGGAGGGATTGTGGAAGTTGAAAATAGGGGGTAATGGGAGGAATAATGAAGGAATGGGGGTGAAATGAGGGGTTGGGGAGTTTAAATGGTGAAATTTTATAATGAACTCTAACCGGGTCGGGTCGGGTACGCATTAATCACGCGACGATTCCACAACGATGGTCTGTCGCAATTGTGACGACCCATCGTTGGTTCCGTCGTGTGTGCCCTACTTTGAAAATAACAGAAAGACGTAACTGGTACGACGGAGGCATACGACGGTCCGTCGCAGGCGCAACGGTCCGTCGATGTGTCCGTCAGTGACTGCTGCAGAGTAATTTTCTGCAGAATTTCCTGGTGATGTGCCTGCAAATTTAAAAACCCATTAGTAGAAAAATGCTACCATTACTAAAAAAGACTATAAGTATTGGGTTGCCTCCCAACAAGCGCCTGATTTAATGTCGCGGCACGACTGGGGACACTTGATTACTCAGACTTCATCAAGATGGTATGCCTCAATCACTTCATTCGCCGATTCAGTATGCCCGAAATAGATTTTTATGCGCTGTCCATTCACCTTGAACGGCACACCCTCCTTAGTTTTTAACTCAACTGCTCCATGAGGGAATAGTTGGATAACCAAGTAAGGACCAGTCCATTTGGACTTGAGCTTGCTCGGGAACAAGCGCAACCTGGAATTGAATAAAAGCACCGAATCCCCAACCATAAACTCTCGTTTTTCAATTTTGTTGTCATGGTACTTCTTCATCTTTTCCTTGTATAGGGCTGAGCTTTCATAGGCTTTCAGGCGAAATTCATCGAGTTCATTCAACCCACTTAACCATTGTTCTGCAGCTTCGCTCCAATCCATTTTCAACTTCTTCATAGCCCACATGGCTTTATGCTCTAACTCAACCGGAAGATGAAAAGCTTTCCTATATAAAAGTTGGTATGAAGACATACCTATGGGAGTCTTATATTCTGTCCGGTAGGCCCAAAGAGCATCATCAAGCCTCCTTGACCAATCCGTTCTACTAGCGTTCACTGTTTTTGACAATATCTGTTTGATCTCCCGATTCGACCACTAGTTTGAGGGGGTGGTAGGGAGTGGCCCACATTATGGCGAACCCCATATTTCTCAATAACCCCTTGAACATCTGTTGCAGAAGTGGGAGCCCCATCACTAATAATGCCCTTGGGGTGCCAAAAAAACGAGAGAATATATTCTTTTTCAAGAATGCAGTGACACTCTTCCCTTCATTGTTTGCGAGGGCGATGTCTTTGACCCATTAGATACATAATCAACTGCTACTAAAATGTACTTCATTCCATGAGAACTCACACAAAAGGGTCCCAGAAATTCAATACCCCAAACATCAAATAACTCAATCATAAAAGGGGTTTAGAGGGAGAGTCTTGCTTCTTGAAATGTCGCCATCTCGTTGGCATCTGTCACATGCTTTAGAACACTCATAAGCATCTTGATGAAGAGTTGGCCAATAGTAACCACATTGTAATATTTATGAGCGGTTCGGATACCACTGTGATGTCCACCAACGGGTGAGGAATGGCATGCCTCCAACACACTCAACATCTCACATTTGGCACACAACGCCGAATAAGCCCGTCAGCACAACTCCTATACAAGTATGGTTCATCCCAAAAGAACTTCTTCACATCGTACATGAACTTTTTCTTTGATGAAAGGACAAGTCTGATGACACAATATCACTAGCCAGATAGTTCGCAAAATCTGTGAACCATGGGATCAAGTCTTGTGAAGCAGGCCAATACATGCTCATCGGGGAAAGTATCATCAATGTCAGTCTTATCCCCTAAGTCTCTCATAGCTTCATCCTCTAGACGAGACAAGTGATCAGCGACTTGATTTTCAGTTCCTTTTCTATCCACCATTTCAAAGTCAAATACTTGTAGCAGTAATACCCAACGAATCAGCCTAGGTTTCGCATCCTTCTTCGCCATCAAATATCTCAATGCTGAGTGGTCAGCATGCACTATAACTCTAGTACCTAGCAGATAGGAGTGAAATTTCTCAAAAGCAAAGACTACTGTAAGGAGTTCTTGCTCGGTTACTGTGTAGTTATTTTGAGCTTCATTTAGGGCTTTACTAGCATAGTAAATGGGGTGAAGGATTTTATTTTTTCTCTGTCCCAATACTACACCAAGAGCTACCCCACTAGCATCGCACATCACCTCAAATGGACTGTTCCAATTCGGAGAAATAATGATAAGCGCAGACACCAATTTCTCTTTTAGCTCACCGAATGCTTTAAGACAGGATTCATCAAAACAAAATTTACAATTTTTCTTCAGCAGTTTGCACAATGGATGTGCAATCTTTAAAAAGTCTTTGATGAATCTCCGGTAAAAACCTGCATGCCCAAGAGAGCTTCTCACACCTTTCACAGAGATCAGTGGGGAAGTCTCTCTATTACCTCGACTTTAGCTCGATCAACCTCTATGCCCTTTTCTGAAATGCGATGACCCAACACAATACCCTCTTTCACCATGAAATGAAATTTTTCCCAGTTTAGTACTAAATTGCAGTCTTCACATCTCTTAAGGACCTCAGATAAATTGGTCAAACACCGCTCAAATGAATCACCAACAACAGAAAAATCATCCATAAAAACTTCTATAGTATCCTCCACCATGTCAGAAAATATTGACCATCATAATCTCTGAAATGTGGCGGGTGCATTGCACAGCCCAAACGACATTCTTCTGAACGCAAAGGTCCCATATGGACAAGTAAAGTGGTTTCTCTTGATCTTCTGGTGCAATAGAAATCTGATTGTACCCGAATATCCATCAAGAAAATAGTACCACCCTTTTTCGGCAAGTCATCCAACATCTGATCCATGAAGGGCATAGGAAAGTGGTCTTTTTCAGTCCATGAATTTAGTTTGCGGTAATCCATACACACCCCTCCATCCAGTACACCAATCTCATTGGAAAAAAGTTCATTTTTTTCGTTGGGGACCACAGTCATTCCCCTTTCTTAGGACACACTGAACGGGCATACCCAACTACTATCGGCAATTGGATAGATTACTCCGGCATCCAACCACTTAATGATTTCCTTCTTCACGACCTCTTGCGTATGAGGATTTAAGCGTCTCTGGTGCTCAATACTTGGCTTATGATCAGGTATGAGTTGGATTTTATGAGAGCAAATACCAGGAGGGATCCCAATAATGTCCGCAACAATAGTCCACCCAATAGCTCTTTGAACCTTTTTAGTACCTTCACCAAACTCTGAACTTGTGTTCATCCAAGTCTGATGCAATGATTACCGGCAAAGTGTCACCATTCCTAAGAATTCATACCTGAGATGAGGTGGGAGATCTTTAGTTCTAATTTTGGAGCCTCTCTATAGATGGTTTCGCGGGTGGGGACTCGCGATTCTTCATATCTAGCTCAAATTTCTTTGGCTTTGTCACGACCCAAATCGGGGCCGCGACTGGCACCCACATTTACCCTCCTATGGAGCGAACCAACCCATCTAAACCTTAACATGTCAATATATATCAATAGAAAGTAATGCGGAAGACTTCTTAAACTCATTATTAAAACAATTCAAAACTATTATTATTTCCCCAAAATCTGGAAGTCATCATCACAAGAACATCTATTTCAAATGACTAAACTAAGAATGTCTAAGAACTAAAAATACATAAAAGTAGTCCATGCCGGAAGTTCAAGGCATCAAGACTTGAAGAAGAAGATCCAGTCCAAGCTAGACGCATTAGCTCACCTGAATTTCCAAGGTAGTGAAGACTGGCTAAGATCTACTGTTGAGTTGAAGTTGACGGAAAGTTTGCTGCATCCACAAATAAAAAGAAGAAAAACATAAAAGTAGGGGGTCAGTACAACCACAAGTACTGAGTAGATATCATCGGCCAACTCAAAATAGGAAACAATATAATCAGCAATATCATAAATCAACTATAGTACTCAACATGTACAGCAACAACAAGTACTAAAATCATCAATAAGTACTAACAAGTCATCATGAGGACTCAAGCCTCAATATCATACTCATTTGGGAATTAGATTCATTAGATTGAATTTATTAACATATTCAAGATTCATTATCTTTATTCCCTCGTGTCGGTACGTGACACTCCGCTCCATATACTATCCTGGTGTCGGAACATGACACTCCGATCCTCATATACTATCCTGGTACCGGAACGGGCACCCGATCCATATACTTCCTGGTGTCGGAACGTGACACTCCGATCCTCATATACTATCCTGGTACCGGAACGTGGCACCCGATCCATATACTATCCTGGTGTCGGAACGTGACACTTCGATCCTCATATACTATCCTGGTACGGAACGTGGCACCCGATCCATATTACTATCCTGGTGTCGGAACGTGACACTCCGATCCCCTAATTCATCAAGCCTTCTTTTATACTAAGGCATCACCAATCTCATTATATAATATATCCAGCCTTCTTTCACACTAAGGCATCATCATTAACAAGTGAATTAGGGTTTCTTTCGAGATTTCGGATTCAAAACTTCATCATGCTCATATAATCACAAATATATATATATCATATTCACACAAGCATACAATTAAGCATATAGACAGGTTTACAATAACACCAATACATATCATTTACTATTAAGAGTTCACTACGAGTATCGTAAAACAACCATAACCTACCTCCACCGAAGAATTGGAATCCACAAGCAAATTCCCAAGCTTTGATATTCCTTCCTCTCGATCGATTCCTCTCTTTCTCTTTGTTCTTTCTGTTTGTTTTTATTCAAAAACCCTCTTTCTTTTACCCTAATCAACATATAATAAAGTGTGAAAGAGGACATATAAAACCCACTAATTAACTTAAGGTAACTCTTTTACCCCCCAAGTAATTAGACTTATTAATAGTAACCCTCTAACTTTATAATTAAGGAAAGAATAGTCCAATGTGTCCCTTAAAACGTGTGAAGAAATCCGATTCTGCCTGGGACTTGCGCAACCTGTGACGGGCCGTCGTGCCTGCGACGGTCCGTCACGATGGTCGTCGCAACCTCCCAAAATCCAGGTGGACTGTGATGGCCCGTCACACCTGTGACGGTCCGTCCTGCACCTCCGTCCTGACGGTCAGAGACTCGTTTCCCGTACCAATTTCTCAAGAGTGAAGTGTTTTGCAATGGGGCTTAGACGGCTCGTCGTGGATGTGACGGCCACGTCCTGCAGGTCCGTCACAAATTACAGAGAGTCGATTTTCAGTACCCAATTTCAGAATTTAAGTATGCTGTGAAACGAGACATCTGTGACGGGCCGTCGTGCCTATGACGGTCCGTCGTGATGTCCGTAATCTTAGCCAGTTTTTCCAGAAATAAATCTGCTGCTCAAAACGACTAAATAGGTCGTTACAATAGATACCAATTTACCCATCGTTCGTCCCCGAACGATCAAAAAAAGAAAAACAATGGCGAAAAGGAGTACCTGAATCTGTAAACAGATGTGGGTATTTTTCTTGCATATCTGCCTCCTTCTCCCAAGTAGCTTCTTCAACCGGTCGATTCTTCCATTGAACTTTGATGGATGCAATCTCTCTCGACCTCAACTTGCGAACTTCTCTATCTAATATAGCAACCGGTTCCTCTTCATAAGTCAAGTTCTCATCCAACAACACTGAGTCCCAACGGACACATGAAATACCGGATGCACTCCGGAAAGCCCTGGGGGCAAGGCTAATTCATACGCCACCTCCCTATTCGCTTTAGTACCTCAAATGGTCCAATATACCTTGGACTTAGCTTACCTCTTTGCAAACCGCATCACCCCTTCATGGGTGAAACCTTCAACAAGACTTGTTCACCCTCCATGAACTCCAAGTCTCTAACCTTTCGGTCCGCATACTCCTTTTGTCTACTTTGCGCCGCTAGTAGAAGCTTTTCTGAAGGACTTCACCTTATCTAACGAATCCCCAAGAGGTCAGTACCCCAAGGTCTAACCTCAAATGCATCAAACCACCCAATGGGAGATCTACACCTCCTCCCATACAATGCTTCAAATGGGGCCATATCAATACTGGAGTGATAGCTATTATTGTATGAAAACTCTGCCAAAGGTAAGAAGCTATCCCAATGGCCACCAAACTCTATCACGCATGCACGAAGCATATCCTCCAACACTTGAATCGTTCGCTCAGACTGACCATCGGTCTGAGGTGTGAAATGCAGTGCTAAGGTCCAACCTAGTACCCAATTCAGCATGCAATGTTTTCCAAAACTTAGAAGTAAACTGCGTACCTCTATCTGATATGATGGATAGTGGAACCCATGCAATCGAATGATTTCTGAGATGTAGATTTTTGCTAACTTTCTCTGCATTGTAAGTCACCTTGACCAGAATGAAATGAGCAGACTTAGTTACCTATCAACAATCACCCAAATGGAGTCATACTTACCCATTGTCTTTAGAAGACCAACCACGAAGTCCATTGCGATTCTCTCCCACTCCATTCAGGAATGGCATTCTCTGAAGCGTTCCTCCGGGCCTCTGGTGTTCATACTTTACTTGTTGACAGTTTGGACCTTTGGCAATGAAGTCAAACAATATCACGCTTCATCCTACTCACCAAAAGTGTTGCTTAGGTCACGATACATCTTGGTTGCACCCGGATGTATAGAATACCTTGTTACTATGAGCTTCTGTCAGAATAGTGTTGATCAGATTATCGACGCGGGGTACACATACCCTTCCCTTAATTCTCAAAAACACCTCCTCATCAATTGTTGCTTCGAGCCCTCCTCCTTGCAAACACTTATCTCGAATCCGGATCAATTTCTCATCATCAAACTGCTTTCCCTTAATCTTGTCAAGGAAGGAGGATCTTGCCTCCACACAAGCTAACAATCCTCCCTTCTCATTTTACTTCTAACCTCATGAGGTCATTAGCCAAAATCTGCACTTCTCTAGCCAATGGGCATCTAGAAGCTTGCAAATGAGCTAGACTTCCATGCTTCCCGCCTTTCTACTCAAGGCATCGCCACAACATTCGCCTTCCCCGGATGATACAAAATAGTGAGGTCATAGTCCTTCAGTAGTTCCATCCATCTCCTTGTCTCAAGTTCAAATCTTCTGAGTAAAGACATACTGAGACTACGATGATCCGTATAGATTTCACACTTAACCCATATAAGTAATGCCTCCATTGCTTCAATGCAAACACTACCGCGGCCAATTCCAAGTCATGAGTTGGATAGTTACGTTCATGCACTTTTAATTGTCTTGAAGCATAAGCAATCACGTCTTCTCTTGCATTAGCACTGCACCCAAACCCAAATAGGATGCATCACAATAAACAATGAAGTTCTACCTCTACCGGCAAGGTGAGAATTGGTGCAGTAGTCAACAAAGTCTGGAGCTTCTGAAAGCTTTCCTCACACTCATCCGACCATACAAATGGAACATTCTGCTTAGTCAAGTTCGTCAATTGAGAGGCAATAGAAGAGAATCCTTTGACAAAGCGGCGGTAGTAGCTAGCTAACCCAACAAAACTCCGTATTTCTGACACATTAGTGGGTCTTACCCAATTCTTCATTGTCTCATCTTAGAAGGATCCACCATCACCCCATCCTTAGAAACCACGTGGCCCAAGAAGGCACCGCATCTAACCAAAACTCACACTTAGAGAACTTGGCATAAAGCTTTCTCTCCCTCAACATTTCCAATACAATTCTCAAATGGTCCTCATGTTCCTCCTTACTTTTAGAATATACCAGTATATCATCTATAAATACGATCACAAAGAGATCCAAATACGGCTTAAATATCCCATTCATCAAGCTCATGAAAGCAGCGGGCGCATTTGTAAGACCAAAGGACATCACTACAAATTCATAATGCCCATACCTAGTCCGAAAAAGCGGTCT
>JAKWIY010002148.1:0-10083 GCA_027704805.1 Solanum corneliomulleri | reverse complement strand
TTTATGATGGTTTTAGAAAGCAATAAAGAAAGTGTTCTTGTCACGACCGATCTACACCTTGACCTGGCCGGCACTCAACAACCGTTGTTGTTTTCCAAGCGAACGCTCATCCTAGCTGACTTCAAGTGGAACACTAACTTAACCATGTAAAAACATAAAACTAAATAAAATCAATAACTGTAATACAAAGCTTTTACTTAAATGTACAACTTTAATTCAAAGAATATATTAAACTCGCCTTAATACAGTCAACCTAAGTCATTAAAACATTATATAAAGTAAATGTCAAATACAAACTCCTTAACTAAAATTACTATCTATGTAGCCTCAAACTGACAAGGATGGAAGTCGGGACAAGACCCACGACCTCCTAACTAAGCTGAAATGTAAATAAAATCCTCCAGAAATAAAGAGGATCACTATAGCCAACTTGTCACGACCCAAATCAGGGTCGCGACTGGCACCCACATTTACCCTCTATGTGAGCGAACCAACCCATATAACCTTAATATTTCAATGTATAACAATAGAAAATAATGCGGAAGACTTAAACTCATTAATAAAACAATCCAAAACTGTTATTATTATCCCCAAAATCTGGAAGTCATCATCACAAGAACATCTATGATCAAATTACTAAACTAAAAATGTCTAGGAAACTAAAACAACTAAAAGCTAGTCCATGCCGGAAGTTCAAGGCATCAAGACTTGAAGAAGAAGATCCAGTCCAAGCTAGACGCGTTAGCTCACCCTGAATTTCCGAGGGAGTGAAGACTGGCTAGATCTACTGTTGAGTTGAAGTTGACGGAACGTTTGCTGCATTCCACAAATAACAACGAAGAAAACATAAAAGTAGGGAATCAGTACAACCACAAGTACTGAGTAGATATCATCGGCCAACTCAAAATAGAAAACTGTATATATCAGTTAATATCATAAATCAACTATAAACTCAACATGTCACAACAACAAGTACTATAATCATCAATAAGTACCATTAAGTTCATCCATGAGGGCTCAAGCCTCAATACCATGCTCATTTGGGAATTAAGTTCATTATGTTGAGTATATTATCATTTTTCAAGATTCATTATCTTTCTTCCTCATGTGTCGGTACGTGACACTCCGATCCCCTACCACTATGTGTAGGTACGTGACACTCCGATCCCCTATATGTGTCGGAACGTGACACTCCTATCCCCTATATGTGTCGGAACGTGACAACTCGATCCCCTATATGTGTCGGTCGTGACACTACCGATCCCCTAATTCTACGTGTCGGTTCGTGACACCCGTCCCACTAATAATGTGTCGGAACGTGACCAACTCCGATCAACTAATACTATGTGTCGGAACGTGACACTCCGATCCACTAATCTATGTGTCGGAACGTGACACTCCGATCCACTAATACTATGTGTCGGAACGTGACACTCCGATCCACTAATTCATCATATATCCTTCATCAAGCCTTCTCTATACCAAGGCATCATCAATCCCATTACTTTAATTCATCAAGCCTTCTTTTATACTAAGGCATTATCATTAATAAGGAGATTAAAGTTTCTTTCAAGATTGGGATTCAAAGGTTTTCATCATGCCTGTTTTATCAAAATCACATAATCATATTCATGCAAGCATACAATTAAGCATAACAGGTTTACAATACCACCAAATACATATCATTCACTATTAAGAGTTCACTACGAATATCGTAAAATAACCATAACCTACCTCCACCGAAGACTAGAATCAACAAGACTTTTTTCCAAAGCCTTGTTCTTCTCCTCTTTGATCGACTGCTCTCTCTCTTTTTCTTGTTCTTTTCTGTCTTCTTTTGTTCAAACCCTCTTTCTTTTTACCCTAATTAACATATAATTCGTGTGAAGAGGACAATAAAACCCACTAATTAACTTAAGGTTACCTCTTTTAACCCCCAAGTAATTAGACTTATTAATATTAACCCTCTAACTTTATAATTAAGGAAAGAATAGTCCAATGCGTCCCTTAAAACGTGTGAAGAAATCCGATTCTGCCTGGGACTTGGCGCAGCCTGTGACGGGCCGTCGTGCCTGCGACGGTCCGTCACTATGGTCGTCGCAACCTCCCAAAATCCCAGTGGACTGTGACGGCCCGTCACGCCTGTGACGGTCCGTCCTGCACTTTCGTCACAGATTACAGAGAGTCGATTTTCAGTACCCAATTTCAGAATTCTGAGTGTCATGGAATGAAACCTCCTCGACGGGCCGTCGTGACCACGACGGTCCGTCGTGACATCCGTCGTCACAGCCAGTTTTTCCAGAATAAAATCTGCTGCTCAAAACGACTAAACAGGTCGTTACAATAGATACCAATTTACCCATCGTTCGTCCCCGAACGATCAAAAGAAGAAAAACAATGGCGAAAAGGAGTACCTGAATCTGTAAACAAATGTGGGTATTTTTCTTGCATATCTGCCTCCTTCTCCTAAGTAGCCTCTTCAACCGGTCGATTCTTCCATTGAACGTTGATGGATGCAATCTCTCTCGACCTCAACTTGCGAACCTCTCTATCTAATATAGCACCGGTTCCTCCTCATAAGTCAAATTCTCATCAAGAAAAACTGAATCCCAACGGATAATGTAGTTTTCCATCTCCATGGTTATCTCTCTTCAACATGGACACATGAAACACACCGGATGCACTCCGGACAGCCCTGGGGGCAAGGCTAATTCATAGCCACCTCCCCTATTCGCTTTAGTACTTCAAATGGTCCAATATACCTTGGACTTAGCTTACCTCTTTTGCCAAACCGCATCACCCCTTTCATGGGTGAAACCTTCAACAAGACTTGTTCACCCTCCATGAACTCCAAGTCTCTAACCTTTCGGTTGCATACTCCTTTTGTCTACTTTGCGCCGCTAGAAGATTTCTTGAATGCCCTTCACCTTATCTAACGAATCCCTCAAGAGTCAGTACCCCCAAGGTTTCCCTCAAATGCATCAAACCACCGAATGGAGATCTACACCTCCTCCCATACAATGCTTCAAATGGAGCCATATCAATACTGGATTGAAGCTATTATTGTATGAAAACTCTGCCAAGGTAAGAAGCTATCCCAATGGCCACCAAACTCTATCACGCATGCACGAAGCATATCCTCTAACACTTGAATCATTCGCTCAGACTGACCATCGGTCTGAGGTTGAAATGCGGTGCTAAGGTCCAACCTAGTACCCAATTCGGCATGCAATGTTTTCCAAAACTTAGAAGTAAACTGCGTACCTCTATCTGATATGATGGATAGTAGAACCCCATGGAATCGAACGATTTCTGAGATGTAGATTTTTGCTAACTTCTCTGCATTGTAAGTCACCTTGACCGGAATGAAATGAGCAGACTTAGTTAACCTATCAACAATCACCCAAATGGAGTCATACTTACCCATTGTATTTGGAAGACCAACCACAAAGTCCATTGCGATTCTCTCCCACTTCCATTCAGGAATGGGCATTCTCTGAAGCGTTCCTCGGGCCTCTGATGTTCATACTTTACTTGTTGACAATTTGGACATTTGGCAATAAAGTCAACAATATCGCGCTTCATTCTACTCCACCAAAAGTGTTGCTTTAGGTCGCGATACATCTTGGTTGCACCCGGATGTACAGAATACCTTGAACTATGAGCCTCTGTCAGAATAGTGTTAATCAAATCATCGATGCAGGGTACACATACCCTTCCCTTAATCATCAAAATACCTTCCTCGTTGATTGTTGCTTCTTTAGCCTCTCCTTGCAACACTTTATCCCGGATTCGCCTTAGTTTCTCATCATCAAACTGTTTTCCCTTAATCTTGTCAAGAAAGAAGATCTTGACTCTACACTAGCCAACAATCCTCCCTTCTCATTTATTTCTAACCTCATGAGGTCATTAGCAAAAACTACACTTCTCCTAGACATGGGCGTCTAGAAGCTTGCAAATGAGCTAGACTTCCCATGCTTCCCGCCTTTCTACTCAAGGCATCTGCACAAGATTCGCCTTCCCTCCCCGGATGATACAAGATAGTGATGTCGTAGTCCTTCAATAGTTCCATCCATCTCCTTTGTCTCAAGTTCAAATCTTTCTGAGTAAAGACATACTGTAGACTACGATGATCCTATAGACTTCACACTTAACCCCATATAGATAGTGCCTCCATTGCTTCAATGCAAATACTATACCCCGGGGCCAATTCCAAGTCATGAGTTGGATAGTTACGTTCATGAACTTTAATTGTCTTGAAGCATAAGCAATCACGTTCTTCCCCTTGCATTAGCACTGCACCCAAACCCGAATAGGATGCATCACAATAAACAATGAAGTTTACCTTCTCTACCCCGGCAAGGTGAGGATAGGTGCGGTAGTCAACAAAGTCTTGAGCTTCTGAAAGCTTTCCTCACACTCATCCATCCGACCATACAAATGGAACATTCTGCTTAGTCAAGTTCGTCAATTTGGAAGCAAGAAATAACCAGAACCCCTTGACAAATCGGCGGTAGTAGCTAGCTAACCCAACAAAACTCCATATTTCTGACACATTAGTGGGTCTTACCCAATTCTTCACTGTCTCAATCTTAGAAGGATCCACCATCACTCCATCCTTAGAAACCACGTGCCCCAAGAAGGACACTGCATCTAGCCAAAACTCACACTCAGAGAATTTGGCATAAAGCTTTTTCTCCCTCACCATTTCCAATACAATTCTCAAATGCTCCTCATGTTCCTTCTTGCTATTAGAGTAAATCAGTATATCATCAATAAACACGATCACAAAGAGATCCAAATATGGCTTAAAAATCCCATTCATCAGCTCATGAAAGCAGCGGGGCATTTGTAAGACCAAAAGACATCACTACGAATTCAATTAATGCCCATACCTAGTTCGAAAGCAGTCTTTGGCACATCCGCTGCCCGTATTTTCAATTGAATGATACCGGATCTCAAGTCGATCTTCGAGAAGACACAAGCACCTTGTAGTTGATCGAATAAGTCATCAATGCGAGGAAGCCGGATATTTGTTCTTAATAGTTTACCTTATTCAACTGCCGGTAATCTATGCACATTCGAAAACTTCCATCCTTCTTCTTCACAAACAAAACTGGAGCACCCCAGGAGATGCACTTGGTCTAATGAAGCCTTTGCTCAACAACTCTTGAAGTTGAGCCTTAACTCTCTTAATTCGGCGGAGCCTTTCTATAAGGGGTATAGAAATGGGGCGAGTGCCCGGTTCCAAATCAATGCAAAGTCGATATCCCTATCCGTGGCATGCCAGGAAGATCTGCGGGGAACACATCCAAAAACTCACAGACCACCGAAACTATTTCGATTGAAGGTATTTGGGTAGTGTCATCCCTGAGATGTGCCAAGAAAGCTAAACACTCTTTACTAACCATTTTCTTAGCATGAAGAAAGGATATGATACGCACCGGATTGGAGGTGTAGTCACCCTCCCATACTAACGGATCTGTCCCAGGCTTGGCTAATGTCACCGTTTTAGCATTACAATCCAAGATCGCAAAATGCGGAGAAAGCCAAGTCATACCCAGAATTACATCAAAATCAACCATTTCTAGGATAACCAAATCCACATAAGTGTTGCTCCCCACAAAGTTCACCAAACAAGACCTATATACCCTTTCAACTACCACAGACTCACCCACCGGAGTAGAAACACGAATAGGCATATCATATATATTCACAATGTAGATTTAGACCATTAGCAAATGATGAAGATACATATGAAAACGTGGAGCCAGGGTCAAATAATACAGATGCCATGCAATCACAAACCAAAAGATTACCTGTGATAACAACATCAGACGCCTCCGCTTCGGATATCCCAGGGAAAGCGTAACAATGGGCCCCTCACCAGTCTGTCCGTTGCCCCTACCATGTTGTGTCGTAGTGGCTCCAATGTTCCCATCCCCTCTGTGCCGTTGTGGTGACCACCATTACCTCGACCACCCCGTCCTCCAGAAAAACGGCCTCTACCATGACCACCACCTCTACCTCTAGCTATTGGGGGTCTGGAACTCTGTTTTGGACAATTCCTCCTAACATGTCCATCTCCCCTCATCCATAACACTCTCTGGATTCAGGCATGGGTCTCTCTGAGAAGTGTTGACCGGTCTGAGGTGGACCCGCGACTTGCAGTCTGTAGTGAAAGACTGAATGGTCGACTTGAGTAACCTCCGGGCTCTGTCCTCTAGAGTAAGAACCGTTAACCAACTTAAACTCACCTCCCCTTCGAAACCTTTTTGATGTCGATGTCGTGGTGAAGTCATCTGGCTTCACTCCTTCCCTTCTATCACAAAGTCCTACCACCTCTGGAAGGATGTTGCCGTAGCCGCTACCTGTAAGGCTGAAATCGCATTCTGACCTCAACCCTTCACAAAACGGCGAATCCGTTCTTGTGACTGAAACAGGTTGAGTGGCATCCCTTGATAAAGCACGAAACCTAGCCTCATATGCATTAACCGACATCCTACCTTGCTCTAGCTCAAAATTCATCTCTTTTTCCTATCCCTCAAAGTCCGTGGGATGTATTTCTTCCATAAACAAGCTAGAGAATGAGGCCCAAGTCATAGGTGGTGCCTCTGTCGATTGACACTCAACATGTGAACGCCACCACATTTTGGCGTTCCCTTGAAACTGATAGCTTACAAACTCAACGGCAAACCGTTCTACTATCCCCATCTTGTGTAGTAGCTCATGACAATCGACCAGAAAATCATAAGCATCTTCAGATTCTGCACCCTTGAAGACTGGAGGTTTCAATTTCAAGAACTTACTGAAAAGTTCAGTTGATCGTTTGTCATTATCGTCCAGTAGTCAGACGTGGAAATGTGCCTATCTCCAATGAGGCATCCATGCGGGGGAGCCATAGTAGCCGCATGTCGTACTTCTGAAAATCGGAGGTGTTGGTGCAGAAACACTGCAGGTGCCTGACCGTGATCAGATAACCCGCTAAGGTAAGCCAGAACCTGATTAATCAATCTCTGGGGTAGGTGGGGTGGCATTTCCGCAATTCTGCACTTGTTCATTCTCCCCTCCTCCCCCTTCTCTTACCACTTCCTCGTCGGTGGAGGAGTCACTCTGCCCTAGCATCAGATGGGCTAGGTGCTCGTCCTCTTCCTCTAGAGGACGTCCTCCCACGACCTCTACCACGGCCTCTTGCCGCTGCTCTTCCTCGAGCCACACCCCAGTGGCTGGCTCAGATGTTTCTTGTGTGCCGTTGTTGCTGCTGGTGCGGTCGTTTGCTCTAGTTCTAACCATCTGCGAAATAGAGTGAAGATGGTCAGATACCATTCGTATCGCCTAGATACCAATTGGACTCAAGTAGTAGCACGAAAGAAAGAGAGAAAGAATGAATTTTCCTAAATCTTATAGCCTCTCAAAGAAAAGTAAAGGCGTCCCCCTACCGTTCCTTAAGACTCTACTAGACTCGTTCTTGTGTGATGAGACCAACGAACCTAATGCTCTGATACCAAGTTTGTCATGACCCAAATCAGGTCGCGACTGGCACCCACATTTACCGTCTATATGTGAGCGAACCAACCCATATAAACCTTAATTTCAATGTATATCACAGAAAATAATGCGGAAGACTTAAACTCATAATAAAACAATCAAAAACTATTATTATTATCCCAAAATCTTGAAGTTCATCACAAGAACATCTATGATCAAATTACTGAACTAAACATGTCTAGGAAATAAAACAACTAAAAGCTAGTCCATGCCGGAAGTTCAAGGCATCAAGACTTGAAGAAGAAGATCCAGTCCAAGCTAGACGCGTTAGCTCACCCCTGAATTTCGAGGAGTGAAGACTGGCTAGATCTACTGTTGAGTTGAAGTTGACGGAACGTTTGCTGCATTACACAAATAACAAAGAAGAAAACATAAAAGTAGGGGGTCAGTACAACCACAGTACTGAGTAGATATCATCGGCCAACTCAAAATAGAAACAGTATATATCAGTTAATATCATAAATCAACTATAAACTCAACTGTCATCAACAAAAGTACTAAATCATCAATAAGTACCATTAAGTTCATCCATGAGGGCTCAAGCCTCAATACCATGCTCATTTGGGAATTAAGTTCATTATGTTGAGTATATTATCATCTTTCAGATTCATTATCTTTCTTCCTCCTTTGTGTCGGTACGTGACACTCCGATCCCTATACCCTATGTGTCGGTACGTGACACTCCGATCCCCTATATGTGTCGGAACGTGACACTCCGATCCCCTATATGTGTCGGAACGTGACCCTCCGATCCCCTATATGTGTCGGTACATGACACTCCTCCCCTAATTCTACGTGTCGGTCGTGACACCCGTCCAACTATACTATGTGTCGGAACGTGACACTCCGATCCACTATACTCCTGTGTCGGAACTGTGACACTCCGATCCCCTAATACTATGTGTCGGAACGTGACACTCCGATCCACTAATACTATGTGTTGGAACGTGACACTCCGATCCACTAATCTCATTATATCCGTTCATCAAGCCTTCTCTATACCAAGGCATCATCAATCAATCCCATTACTTTAATTCATCAAGCCTTCTTTTATACTAAGGCATTATCATTAATAAGGAGATTAAGTTTTCTTTCAAGATTTGGGATTCAAAGGTTTTTCTCATGCCTGTTTTATAATCAAAATCACATAATCATATTCATGCAAGCATACAATTAAGCATATAGACAGGTTTACAATACCCACCAATACATATCATTCACTATTAAGAGTTTCACTACGAATATCGTAAAATAAACCATAACCTACCTCCACCGAAGACTAGAATCAACAGAGTTTTTCCAAAGCCTTGTTCTCCTCCTCTTTGATCGCTGCTCTCGTCTCCTCTCTTTTTCTTTTTTCTTGTTCTTCTGTCTTCTTTTGTTCAAACCCTCTTTCTTTTAACCCTACTTAATATATAATTAAGTGTGAAAGAGGACAATAAAACCCACTAATTAAAACTTAAGGTTACCTCTTTTAACCCCCAAGTAATTAGACTTATTAATATTAACCCTCTAACTTTATAATTAAGGAAAGAATAGTCCAATGCGTCCCTTAAAACGTGTGAAGAAATCCGATTCTGCCTGGTACTTGCGCTGCCTGTGACGGGCCGTCGTGCCTGCGACGGTCGGTCACTATGGTCGTCGCAACCTCCCAAAATCCCAGTGGACTGTGACGGTCCGTCACGCCTGTGACGGTCCGTCCTGCACTTTCGTCACAGATTACAGAGAGTCGATTTTCAGTACCCAATTTCAGAATTCTAAGTGTCATGGAACGAAACCTCCTCGACGGGCCGTCGTGACCATGACGGTCCGTCGTGACATCCGTCGTCACAGCCAGTTTTTCCAGAATAAAATCTGCTGCTCAAAACGACTAAACAGGTCGTTACACAACTCTAACTCTAGAATGTATAAACGAAACTCTTGTTGGTGATCCTAAATACGTGTGTCTGCATCATCAAAAGATGCAGGCCAAATGTATTAATATGTTCAATGAAAGACCATTTAAGGGAATGCTAAAGCATAACATAAGCTTGATACATGAATAAAAAAAGTGGAAACATACCTCTTTTAAACTCAACTCAAATCAAGGATAATATAACCAACTCAAGGATTAGATACTAAATTTCAAGATATGATACTCGACGCAATAACGTACAAAATAACTCAAAATACTCAACTTCTCATACTCAACTGAACTGATTTTAATATAAAGCAATTAAAAAAAAGTTCAATATAAAGAAATGTTTTTTGAAACAACATGTTAACTCAAGACAAAAGACATAAAGACACCATCGAAGTTGTCCCATATTTGCATAAAGACATCTAAACTTTTAAAGTGTCCTATAACACCACTACACAACTATATATCGTTGTAATTTGACCATTTTTACTCATTCCGTCGTCTATGTAATGCGCGTGTTGCTCACACTCTAGGTAACCCGACCCGACCTTTTTTTTTTTGAATAAAATTCGTGAACTCCTTTTCATTTCATTTCTTAACTTTTCCCTAAAAATCAACAAAATACATAGTGTTTG
>JAKWIY010002147.1:0-10474 GCA_027704805.1 Solanum corneliomulleri | reverse complement strand
TCGATGTGGCAAGCCATTATAGATTTTTGATTGCACACGCGGATGGACGACGTTGGACATGGGATACCATCATTGCCCTTGTGCAACACACATGATCGAATAATGTCGGCCATGCGAATGATATCATCGCCCTTGGAATTAAGACATGATCTGATGATGTCGGGCGTGTCCTGCCATTATCGCCATTTGATAACACACACAATTGGACACATCGGGCGTGGCATACCCACATGGCCTTTTGAAAGCAAACACGGTCGGATGACGTCAGATGTGGCAATGCAAGCATCCCGATTGGGTAGCACGCGCGGTCGGACGACATGAGGCGTGACGTGCCATCTTTACCCTTGAACATCACACACGTTGGGACGAGGAATGGCGTGGCATGCCATCATCGCCCTTGGACAAAATACATAGTCGAACGACGATGAGCGTGACATGCCATCTTCACCCTAGGACTTCACACACAATAGTACGACGTAGGTCATGGCATGCAATCATCGCCCTTGTGCAGCACATATGGTCGGATGATATGTGCCGTGGCAATTCCATCATCACCCTTTGAATGCACACAAAATCGGACGACGTCAAGCGTGGTATGCCATTATCTCCCTTGGACAGCACACGGTCAGACTACGTCGGGCTTGGCATGCTTGCAAGGCCCTTGGGCAGCAAACACGCTCTGATGACATTGAGCATGGCAAACCATTATCGCTGTAGGGAAGCACATGCGATCGGACAATGTCGGGCGCTACGTGTCATCTTTTCCCTTGGACAGCTCACACGGTGGGAAGACGTCGGACGTGGCATGCCATCATCGCCCTTGGACAAAATCCACAGTTGAACGACAAAGGGCGTGGCATGCCATCATCACCCTTGGACTGCATACACAGTCAGACGACGTCGAGCATGACATGCCATCATCGCCCTTAGACACCATACACGGTCAGACTACGTCGGGCGTGGCGTGCCATCATCGCCCTTGGACTGAACACACCGTCGTATGATGTCGGGCGTGGAATGCCATCATCGCCACTGGGCAACACATGTTGTTGGACAACGTTGGGCTTGGCATGCCATCTTCGTAATGTGACATCATACACATGGGTGAACGACATTAGGCGTTGCATGCCATCATTGCCCTTGGAATGTATACATGGTCAAACGATGTCGAGCGTGCCATGCCATCATCTCCCTTGAAAAACATACACAATTGGACGACATCGGGTGTGGCATGTAATCATCCCCCTTGGACACCACACACGATCAGACAACATCGGGCGTGGCTTGCCCACATGGCTCTTGGGAAGCACAGATGTTTGATGACGTCGAACGTGGCATGGAATCATCGCCCTTAAATAGCAACTACGATAGGACTACATTGGGCGTGGCACACCATTATCGCCCTAAAGCACCACACACGGTCGGACAACGTCGGGTATGGTATCCCATTATCACCCTTGGAAAGCATACACGATCAGACAACCTCAGGCATGGCATGTTATCATCGCCCTTGGACCGCACAGACGATTAGACCACGTAGGGTGAGGCATGCCCGCATGGCCCATAGGAAGGACAGACAATCAGTTGAGGTCGGGCGTTGTATGCCATTATCGCCCACGTGCAGCACACACATTTGGGCGACATAAGGCGTGACATGCCATCATGGCTTTTGGGCAGCACACACGATCGGATGACATCAGGCGAGTCATGCCATCATTGCCCTTGGACTGCATACATTCTCGGACGACGTTGGGCGTGGCATGCCATAATTTCACTTGGGCAGCCCACATGGTCGGACTACGTCGGGCATGGAATCCCATCATCTCCTATGGTCAGCACACATGGTCGGACGACATCGGGCAAGCCATTTCCATCATCGACCTTGGACAGCAAACACAATCTGACTACGTCGGGCGTGGCATGAAATCATTGCCCTTGGAAAAAAACACACAATCTGATAACCTTGGTGTGGCATGTTACCGTCGACCTTGGACATCACAGATCATCGGATTACATCGGGCGTGGCATGCCTTCATGGTCCATTGGCAGAACACACTGTAGGATAACATCTAGCATGGCATGCCATAATCGCTATAGGAAAGCCCACGCGGTCGGACAACGTCGAACGTGACATGCCATCATCGCTGTTGGACTGCAAACATTGTGTGATGACGTGAGGCATGGTATGCCATCATCACCCTTGGACGACATACACGGTCGGAACACATCGTGCGTGGCATGACATCATCGGCCTTTGAAAGCACAAATGGTTGGACGACGTTGGGCATGACATGCCATCATCTACCTTGGAAAGCATTTACAGTGATGGAAGACGTCGGGCGTGGCATGCCTTCATCGCTCTTGTAAAGAATAAAGGGTCGAACGACATTGGGCGTGGCATGTTATCATCGCCCTTGGACATAAAATATGGTTGGATGACATTGGGCGTGGCAATGCTATCATCTCCCTACGGCAGCATAGACGGTCGGAAAATGTAGGGCGTTAAATACCATTATTTCCCTTAGGAAAGCACATACGGTCGAACGAAGTTGATGTGGCATGCCATCATATCCTTTGGAATGCACAAACCGATATACAATGTCGGGTATGGCATGCCATCATCGCCTTTATGTAGCACAAGCGGTCGGACAATATTGGGTGTTAGATGCCATTATCGCCCCGGGAGAACACACACGGTCGTACGACATTAGGCGTGGCATGCCAACATGGTCCTTGAGAAGCACATACGGTCGAATAATGTCGAGTGTGGCATGCCATCATCGGCCTTGTACTACATATACCATAGGATGACATCGGGCGTGGCATGCCCATATGGAGCTACAGCAGCACACATAGTTGGACGACGTCTGGCGTTACATGCCATTATCGCATTTGGGAACCACACACGGTCGGATGATTGTCTGGCATGGCATGCCATCTCGCCCTAAGACAGCACACACAGTCGGAAGACATCAGGCGAGGCATGTTATCATTGCCCATGGTCAGCACACACGATAGGACAACATCGGCCGTTGAAATTCCATCATCGCCCTTGGACAGCACACACGATCGTACTATGTCGGGCGTGGCATGACATCATGGACCTTGGGCTGCACACATGGTGAAATGACGTCGGCCGTGGCAATGCCATCATTTCCATAGGAATGCACACACGATCTATCGAAGTTGGGCGTGACACACCATCATCGCCCTTGGAAAGCATATATGATCGAACAATGTCGGGCATGGCATGTTATCATCGCCCTTGGATAGCAAACAAAATTAGACGATGTCGGGCTTGGCATGCTCGCATAGCCATTGGGCAGCACACACTGTCGGATGACGTATTGCGCGGCATGCCATGATCGCCATTGGGCAGCGCCTGCGGTCGGACAACATTGAGTGTGGCATACCATTATGGACCGTGGCAAGCTTACACGGTTGGACGATATCGGGAGTGGCAGGCCATCATCGCCCTTGGACAGCATACACAGGGACAGACGGCATCGGGCATGGCTATCATCGCCCTTGGAAAGCACAAGCGGCCGGGCAATGATGGGCTTTGCATGTTATCATTGCCCTTGGACTGCACGCACGGTTGGACGATGTTAGGTGTGGCAATGCTATCATTGACCTTGGTCAGCACACATAGTTAGATGATGTCAGGCGCGGCATGCCATCATCGCCATTGGGCAGCGCTTGGGGTAGGACGACGTCGAGAATGACATTCCATCTTCGCCCTTGAACTTTACACGCGGTGTGACGAAGTCGGGCGTGACATGCCATCATGGCTCTTTGACAACATACACGGTCAGACTATGTTGACTGTGGCATACAATAATATACTTTGGAAAACACACACGGTCGGACGACATCGGGCGTGGCAGGACATCATCGCCCTTGGATAGAATACACAGGGTAAGAAGGCGTCGAGCATAGCATGCCATAATTTCCCTTGGAAAGAACAAGCGTACGGACGATGTCGGTGGTGGCATTTTATTATCGCCCTTTGACTGCACACAGGGTCGTACGACGTTAGGTGTGGAAATGCTATCATTGCACTTGGGTAGCACACACGTTCGGACGATGTAGGGTGTTAAATGCCATTATTGCCCTTTGGACTGCACACACGGACGGACGATGCCGACGTGGCATGCCATCATCTCCTGTGGAATGCACACACAGACAGATGACGTCAAGGTATGCCATTCCATTATCACCCTTGTGCAACACGAGCGTTCGGAGGATGTTGGGCGTTAGATACCATCATCGCCATTGGCCATCACACACGGTCGTAAAACGTTAGGCGTGGCATGCCAGCATGGTCCTTGGCAGCAGACATGGTCAAACGATGTTGATCATGGCATGCCATCATAGCCCTTGTAAATCACATAAGGTAGGACGACATCAGGCATAGCATGCCCACATCACCCTTCGGCAGCACACACGGTCGGACAACATCAGGCATGGCATCCCATTATCGCCCTTGGACACCCAGACGATTGGAACACGTAGGGTGTGGCCTGCTGCATGGCCCTTGGACAGGACACATTGTTGGATGACGTCGGGCGTAGACTTCCTTATCGCCCTTGTGCAGCACACACATTCGAACAACGTCGGGCGTGAAATGCTATCATTGCCCTTGGGCAGCACACTTGGTCGGATGACGTTGCGCATGGCATGCCAACATCGCCCTTGGACTTCATTCTCTGTCGAACGAAGTCGGGCGTGGCGTGCCATCATTTACCTTGGGCAGCATACATGGTTGGACTACGTCAGGCGTTGCATGCCATCATTGCCCTTGGACAACAAAAACGCTCGTACGATGTCAGGCGTGGCATGTTATCATCTCCCATGGTCAGCACACATTGTTGGACGACGTCAAGCGTGGCAATGCCATTATCGCCCTTGGACATCACACACGATCGGACTACGTCATGCATGGCATGAAATCATTACCCTCGGAAAAAATACTCAATCAGAGGACGTAGGTTGTGGCATGTTACCATCGCCCTTGGACAGCACACACGATTGGACGACATCAGGCGTAATATTCCTGCATGGCCCTTTGGCAACACACAATGTCGGAAGACGTCGGGCATGGCATGCCATCATCGCCATTGGACTGCAAACATGGTGTGATGACATCAGGTGTGGAATGCCATCATCGCCCTTGGATGACATACACGGTCTTAACACATCGAGCGTGATATGCCATCATGGCCCTTGGCAAGCACACATGGTCGAACGACATAGAGTGTGGCATGCAATCATTGCCCTTGGACAGCACACATGGTAATATGACGTCGGGCATACCTTGCTATCATCACTCTTAGGAAGCACACACGGTTGGACGACGTCAGTCGTGACATGCCATTATTTCCCTTGGAGAGCACAGACGGCAGGTGTGGCATGTTATCATCGCCCATGGTGAGCACTCATGGTCGGACGACGTCAGCCGTGGCAATGCCATCATCGCTCTTAGTTAGCACACATGGTCGGATGACGTCGAGCATGACATGTCACCATCCCCCTTGGAAAGCAAACGCGATCGAACAATGTCGAGTGTGGCATTCTTTCATCGCCCTTTGAAAGCACAAACGGTCAGATGAACTCTAGAGCGACATGCCATCATTGCCATTAGGGAGTACATGGGGTCGGATGACATCGAGCGTGACAAGCCATCTTCTTCCTTGGACTGCACACACGATGGGTTGACATCGAGCGTGGCAGTTCATTGAGCGTGGCAGTCCATCGAGCGTGACAGTCCATCATCGCTCTTTGACAACACACATAGTAGGACTACGTCAAGCATGGCATGCCATCATTGCCATTGGCCAGCACATAAGGTCAGACAATTTCGTGCGTGGATAGCCATCATCGCCCTTGGACAGCTTACACAGGGACGAATGACGTCGGGCGTGGCATTTTATCGTGGCCCTTAAACTGCGCACACGATCGGACAACATTGGGCGTGACAATGTCGGGAGATAATGTCATCATTTCTCTTGACAATAGACACAATCGGAGTACATCGAGCGTGACATGCCATCATGCCCCTTTGATAGCACACCCTATTGGTGTACATCGCGCGTTGATGGACTTCATCGCCATTGAAAAGCATACACAGGGTTGGGCGATGTCAGGCATGTTATGCCAATATTATAGTCGAACTTCATACATGGTTGGACCATTTCGGGCATGGCATGTTATCGTTGTCCCTGGACAACATACACGATCGGACTACATCGGGCGTGGCAATGCTATTATTAGCCTTTGGCAGCATACACAGGGTCGGGGTGATGTCAGGCGTGGCATGCCATCATTGTCCTTGTACAGCATACACGGTCGGACGACGTCGGACATGGCATTTTATCATCACCCTTGAACAACATACACAATCGAACTACATCGGGCGTGGAAATGCTTGTATTTCCCTTTGGCAGAAAACACGGTTAGAAAACATCAGGTGTAAATGCCATCATTGCCCTTGTACTGCATACACGGTCGAACTACATTGGGTGTGGCATGTTATCATCGCCCTTGGAAAGCATACACGATCGAACGACGTCGCGTGGCATGTTATCATCGCCCTTGGACAGCACACACGACCGAACGACGTCGAGCGTGGAATGCCCGTATGGCCCTTGGGCAGCACACACGATCGGATGACTTCGGGCGTAGCATGCACTCATCGCCATTGGGCAGCACACGCAGTCGGACGACGTCGGGTGTGGCAACCATCATCGCCCTTTGATAGCATACACGATCAGACTACGTCAGGCGTGGCATGCCATCATGGCCCTTGGCCAGCACACACGGTAGGACGACGTCGGGCGTGGCAGCCCATCATCGCCCTTGGAAGCATACACAGGGTCGGACAAAGTTGGACATATCATGCCATTAAAATCCTTGGACAGCATACACAGTTGGACGACGTCAGGCGTTGCATGATATCATCGCCCTTTGACTGCACACACGGTTAGAAGACGGTTAGCATGTCGTTGCTATCATCGCCCTTAGGCTGCACAAACGGTAAGACAACATCGGGCGTTAAATTCCATAATTAACCTTTGGACAACACACAAGGTCAGACGTTGTTCACGTGGCAAGCCATAATTGCTTATGGACTGGACCGACGTATGGACGATGTCAGGCATGACATGCCATTATTTCCCTTGGAGAGAACAGACGGCATGCGTGGCATTTTATGATTGCCCATTGTCAGCGCACATGGTCAAACGACGTCGGCCGTGGCAATGCCATCATCGCCCTTGGTTAGCAAACACGGAGGGATGACGTCGAGCATGACATGACACCATCCCCCTTGGTAAGCAAACACGATCGGACGACGTCGAGCATCGCATGTGATCATCGCCCTTTGAAAGCATGCACAATCTGACTATGTCGGGCGTGGCATGACATCATTGACCATAGAAAAAACACACAATAAGATGACATCGGGCATGGCATGTTACCGTCGCCTTTGGACATCACACACGATCGGATGACATCGGGCGTGGCATGCCTGCATGGTCCATGGGCAACACAATCTGTAGGATGACATCGAGCATGGCATGCCATCATCGTCGTTAGACTGCAAATATAGTGTGATGACGTCAGGCGGGGTATGCAATCATCACTCTTGGACAACATACACGGTCGGAACACATCGGGCTTGGCATGACATCATGGGCCTTTGAAAGCACATATGGTCGAACGACGTCGGGGGTGACAGGCCATGATTCACCTTGGAAAGCATTTACACGTATAGAACACGTCGGGTATGGCATGCCATCATCGCTCTTGTAATGAACACACAGTCGAAGGACATTGGGCGTGGCATGTTATCATCTCCCTTGGACTTCACATACGGTCGAATGACGTTAGGCGTGGCAATGCTATCATCTCCCTTGGGCAGCACAGACGGTCGGATGATGTAGGGCGTTAAATACCATTATTGCCCTTAGGAAAGCACACAGGGTCTAACGAAGTTGATGTGGCATGCAATCATCTCATTTTGAATGCACACACCGATATAGGCTTGGCATGCCAACACAGGAATTGCATACCATCATTGCCCTTATGCAGCACAAGCGGTTGGACGATGTTGTTTGTTAGATGCCAATCCCTCTTGGACAACACACACGGTCGTACGACATTAGGCTTGGCATGCCAACACGGTCCTTGAGAAGCACGCACGGTCGGATAATGTCGAGCGTGGCATGCCATCATCGGCCTTGTACTACATATATGGTTGGACGACATCGGGCGTGGCATGCCCACATAGAGCTAGGGCAGCACACATAGTTGGACGATTTCTAGCGTTACATGCCATTATCGCACTTAGGAACCACACATGGTTGGATGATGTCTGGCATGGCATGCCATCTCGCAATTAGACAGCACACACAGTCGGACAACGTCAGGCGTGGCATGTTATCATTGGCCATGGTCAGCACACCTGGTCGGATAACATCGGTCGTCGAAAAGCCATCATCGCCCTTGGACAGCACACACGAACGGACTATGTCGGGCGTGGCATGACATCATGGACCTTGGGCTGCACGTATGGTTAAATGACATTGGCCGTGGCAATGCAATAATTGCCATTGGAATGCACACACGATCGAACGACGTTGGGTGTGACACACCATCAATGCCCTTGGAAAGCATATGTGATCGAACAACGTCGGGCATGGCATGTTATCATCGCCCTTGGATAGAAAACAAAATCAGACGATGTCGGGCTTCGCATGCCCGCATAGCCCTTGGGAAGCCACACAATCGGATGACGTCTGGCGCAGCATGCCATCATCGCCATTGGGCAGCGCATGCGATCGGACAACGTTGAGCATGGCATGCCATCATGGCTCTTTGAAAACATACACGGTCAGACTATGTTGAGTGTGGCATACAATAATAGACTTTGGAAAGCACACTCGGTCAAACGACATCGGGCGTGGCAGGACATCATCGCCCTTGGATAGCATACACACGGATAGAAGGCATCGGGCATAGCATGCCATCATCGCTCTAGGAAAGAACAAGAGGATAAACGATGTCGGGGGTGACATATTATCATCGCCCTTGGACTGCACACTAGGTCGGACGCGTTGGGTATGGAAATTCTATCATTGCCCTAAGGTAGCACACACGGTCGGACGATGAAGTGCGTTAAATGCCATTATTTCCCTTTGGACAACACACACGGTCGGACGATGCCAACGTGGCATGCCATCATCTCCTTTGGAATGCACACAAAGACAGATGACGTCAGGGTATGCCATGCCATCATCACCCTTGTGCAGCACAAGCGTTCAGAGGATGTTGGGCGTTAGATACCATCATAGCCATTGGCCATCACACACGATCGTAAAACGTTAGGCGTGGCATGCCAGCATGGTCCTTGGGTAGCAGACATGGTCAAACGATGTTGAGCATCGCATGCCATCATAGCCCTTGTACAGCACATACAGTAGGACGACATCAGGCAGGGCATGCCCACATCGCCCTTGGGCAGCACACACGGTCGGACAACATCATGAATGGCATCCCATTATCACCTTTGGACATCCCAGATGATTGGACTATTTAGGGTTTGGCATGCTGCATGGCCCTTGGGAAGGACACACAGTCGGTTGACGTCGGGCATGGACTGCCATTATCTCCCTTGTGCAGCACACACATTCGAACAACATCGGGCGTTAAATGCTATCATTGCCCTTGGGCAGCACACACGGTCGGATGACGTCGAGCATGGCATGAAATCATTGCCCTTGGACTGCATACTCGGTCGGATGACGCCGGGCGTGGCGTGCCATCATTTTCCTTGGGCAACATACATGGTCGGACTACGTCGGGCGTTCCATGCCATCATTGCCCTTGGACAACACAAACGCTTGTACGACGTCAGGCGGCATGTTATCATCTCCCATGGTCATCATACACTGTTGGACGACGTTGGGCATGGCAATGCCATCATCGCCTTTGGACAGCACACACGATCGGACTACGTCAGGCATGGCATGACATCATTGCCCTTGGACTGCATACTCGGTCGGATGACGCCGGGCGTGGCGTGCCATCATTTTTCTTGGGCAACATACATGGTCGGACTACGTCGGGCGTTCCATGCCATCATTGCCCTTAGACAACACAAACGCTTGTACGACGTCAGGCGGCATGTTATCATCTCCCATGGTCATCATACACTGTTTGACGACATTGGGCATGACAATGCCATCATCGCCTTTGGACAGCACACACGATCGGACTACGTCAGGCATGGCATGACATCATTACCCTCGGAAAAAACACATAATCAGAGGACGTAGGGTGTGGCATGTTACCATCGCCATTGGAAAACACTCACGATAGGACAACATCGAGCGTAATATTCCTGCATGGCCCTTGGGAAGCACACAATGTCGGGAAACGTCGGGCATGGCATGCCATCATTGCCATTGGACTG
>JAKWIY010002146.1:0-10371 GCA_027704805.1 Solanum corneliomulleri | reverse complement strand
AATAAGGAGCTTTGTTGTTTGGCTAGCTACTACCGTCGATTTGTCAAGGGATTCTCTTCTATTTCTTCCAATTGACGAACTTGACTAAGCAGAATGTTCCATTTGTATGGTCAGATGAATGTGAGGAAAGCTTTCAGAAATGAAACCTTGTTGACTACTGCACCAATCCTTACCTTGCCAGTAAGGGTAAGAATTTCATTGTTTATTGTGATGCATCCTATTCTGGTTTGGGTGCAGTGCTAATGCAAGAGAAGAATGTAATTGCTTATGCTTCGAGGCAATTAAAGGAGCACGAACGCAATTACCAGACCCATGATTTGGAATTGGCCGCGGTAGGTATTTGCATTAAGCAATGGAGGCACTATCTGTATGGAGTTAAGTGTGAAGTCTATGCGATCATCTCGTAGCCTACAGTATGTCTTCACTCAGAAGGATTTGAATTTGAGACAGAGGAGATGGATGGAACTACTGAAGGACTATGATGTTACCATCTTGTATCACCCAGGAAAGGCTAATGTTGTGGCAGCCGCCTTAAGTAGAAAAGCAGGGAGCATGGGTAGTTTAGCCTACTTACAAGTTTCTAGACGCCCGTTAGCGAGAGAAATCCATAACTTGGCTAATGACTTTATGAGGCTAGAAGTAAATGAGAAGGGAGGATTTTTGGCTTGTGTGGAGGCGAGATCTTCTTTTGTTGACAAGATTAAGGGAAAGCAGTTTGATGATGAGAAACTAAGCCGAATTCGGGATATGGTGTTACGAGGAGAGGCTAAGGAAGCAATAATGGATGAGGAAGGTGTTTTGAGGATTAAGGAAAGGGTATGTGTGCCCCATGTGGATGATTTGATCTACACTATTCTTACAGAGGCTTATAGTTCCGGATATTGTATACATCCTGGTGCAACAAAGATGTACCGTGACCTAAAGCAACACTTTTGGTGGAGTAGAATGAAGCGCGACATTGTTGATTTTGTTGCCAAATGTCCAAATTGTCAACAAGTAAAGTATGAACACCGGAGGCCCGGAGGAACACTTCAGAGAATGCCCATTCCTGAATGGAAGTGGGAGAGAATTGCAATGGATTTCGTGGTTGGTTCCAAGACATTGGTAAGTTTGATTCTATTTGGGTAATTGTGGACAGATTAACTAAGTCTTCTTACTTCATTCCGGTCAAGGTGACCTACAATGCAGAGAAGTTAGCCAAAATCTACATCTTAGAAATCGTTCGATTGCATGGAGTTCCACTTTCCATCCTATCAGATAGAGGTACGCAGTTTACTTCTAAGTTTTGGAGAACATTGCATGCGGAATTAGGTACTAGGTTGGACCTTAGTACTGCATTCACCCTCAGACTGATGGTCAGTCTGAGCGAACGATTCAAGTGTTGAGGATATGCTTCGTGCATGTGTGATAGAATTTGGTTGTCATTGGGATAACTTCTTACCTTAGCGGAGTTTTCATACAATAATAGCTATCACTCCAGTATTGACATGGCTCCATTTGAAGCATTGTATGGGAGGAGATGTAGGTCTCCCATTGGTTGGTTTGATGCATTTGAGGTTAGACCTTGGGGTACTGACCTTTTGAGGGATTCATTGGAGAAAGTGAAATCTATTCAAGAAAAGCTTTTAGCGGCGCAAAGTAGGCAAATGAGTATGCAGATCGAAAGGTTAGAGACTTGGAGTTTATGGAGGGTGAGCAAGTCTTGCTAAAGGTTTCGCCCATGAAAGGGGTGATGCGGTTTGGTAAAGAGTAAGCTAAGCCCAAGGTATATTGGATCATTTGAAGTACTTAAGCGAGTAGGGGAGGGGGCTTATGAATTAGCCTTGCCTCCAGGCTGTCTGGATGTTGGAGGCATCCGGTATTTCATGTGTCCATGTTGCGATACCATGGGGATAGAAACTACATCATTCATTGGGATTCAGTTCTGCTTGATGAGAATTTGACTTATGAGGAGGAGCCTGTTGCTATTTTAGATAGAGAAGTCCGCAAGTGGAGGTCGAGGGAGATTGCATCCATCAAGGTTCAATGGAAGAATCGGCCGGTTGAAGAGTCTACTTGGGAGAAGGAGGTTGATATGCAAGAAAGATACCCACATCTGTTTACAGATTCAGGTACTCCTTTTTGCCCTTGTTATTTTTCTTGTGATCGTTCAAGGACGAACGATGGGTAAATTGGTATCTATTGTAACGACCTGTTTAGTAGTTTTGAGCAGCAGATTTTATTTCTGGAAAAACTGTCTGAGTCGACAGAACCCACGACGCACCGTCATGGGCAAGACGGACCGTCGAGGGGGTCTCGTTCCAAAACACTTAGAATTCTGAAATTTGGGTACTGAAATCGACTCTCTGAACTTCGCGACGAAATGGCAGGACGGACCTTCACAGGAATGACGGGCCGTCACAAACCCTTGGTAAAACTTAAGTCTCTGAACTCTATGACGGAAGCAGCAGGACGGACCATCGCAGGCACGACGGGCCGTCACAGGCTGCGTAAACCCTGACTGGGTCGGATTTCTGTTAAATATTTTAAGGGGCGTTTTGGACTATTTCTGCTTATAATTATAAAGTTAGTGGTTTAATAATAATAATTCAATTACTTGGGGCTTAAATGAGATAACCTTGAGTTAATTAGTGGGTTACTTTTGTCATCTTTTATACTTAATTATATCTTAATTAGGGCAAAAGAAAAAGGGTTTGAATAAGAAAAATAAAAAGAACAAGAAAGGGAGAACGATCGAGAGAAGAGGGAAACGAAGAGGATAGCAAAGATTCTGAGGATTTGCTTGCTTGATCACGAACCTTCGGTGGAGGTAGGTTATGGTTTATGCTATTCGCAGTAAACTCTTAATAGCGAATGATATGTATTGGGTAGTATTGTAAACCCTTCTATATGCTTAATTGTATGCTTGCATGAATGTGATTATATAATTGTGATAAAATAAGCATGATGAAGCTATTGAATCCTAAATCTTCAAAAACCCTAATCTACTTTGTTAATGATGATGCGTTGGTATAAAAGAAGGCTTGATGAACAAAAGTAGTGAGATTAGGGGATCGGGTGTCACGTTCCGACACAGGATAGTAATAGAGGATCGGGTGTCATGTTCCGGCACCAGGATAGTATATGAGGATCGGAGTGTCACGTTCCGACACCAGGATAGTATATGGATTGGAGTGTCACGTTCCGACACCAGGATAGTATATGGATCGGGTGTCACGTTCCGGCACCAGGATAGTATATGAGGATCAGAGTGTCACGTTCCGGCACTGGAATAGTATATGAGGATCGGAGTGTCACGTTCCGACACCAGGATAGTATATGGATCGGAGTGTCACGTTCCGACTCATTGATAGTATATGGATCGGGTGTCACGTTCTGGCACCAGGATAGTATATGAGGATCAGAGTGTCACGTTCCGGCACCAGGATAGTATATGGATCGGGTGTCACGTTCCGACACGAGGATAGTATATGAGGATCAGAGTGTCACGTTCCAACACCAGGATAGTATATGGAATGGAGTGTCACGTACCGACACGAGAGAAATAAAGATAATGAATATTGAAAGATGTTAATATACTCAATTTAATGAACCTATTTCCCAAATGAGTATGGTATTGAGGCTTGAGTCCTCATGTGTGGTATTTGGCGTTACTTATTTATGATTACAGAACTTGTGTTGTATCTTTCTTTTGAGTATTGTAGTTGGTTTTTATGATATTATTCTGCTATATAGTGTTTTCTATTTGAGTTGGCCGATGCTACCTACTCAGTACTTGTGTTTTGTACTGACCCCTACTTGTATGTTTTCTTTCTTTGCTATTTGTGGAGTGCAGCAAACGTACGTCGTCTTCAACTCAACCGCAACTCTAGCCAGTCTTTATTACAACCCGGATTTCAGGGTGAGCTAATTCTTCTAGCTTGGACTGGGATCTTCTTCTTCATGTGTCTTGATGCCTTGAAGTTCTGCATGGACTAGCTTTTTATTTATTTTAGCTTCTTAGAATACTCTTACTTTAGTAATTTGATCATTGATGTTCTTGTAGTGATGACTTCCAGATTTTGGGGAATAATAGATGTTGAGATTTTAGAAGTTATTGAATTGATTTCTATTAATGAGTTTAAGTCATCCGCATTGTATTATGTTCATTATGATGAAATTTTAGGGTTTAGATTGGTTGGTTCGCTCACATGATAGGATAAGCGTGGGTGCCACTCGCGTCTCGTTTTGGGTCGTCAAATAAATAAACCGAAAAAATTAGAAATAAACACATGAGATATGAATCGACCTAGTACGTCAAGAATTAAAACTCCAGACAATAGTCCCAGAAATAGTCCTAGAACTAGTCCTAGATGGACACCACCAACTTATTATACAGAAAGTTATCAGCAATCAGATAGAACTAACGCAATATGGAATAGTAGATTAAATAAAAATTGGATGTCAAAACCAATAAACGAACAATATAATTTCTTAGACCTAGATTGTGTTACAGATATGAATAAAACAATATTACTATGGATAGGAAATATATCTAAGCAACTAATAGATAACAAAATAAAAACAACAGAAACACCAAGGTATATAGAAAAAACATTTGTAGGAACAACAAGATTATTGATAGAAAATCTACCCTCAGAAAGTTTAGAAGTACTTAGAAGTGACAAGAAATGGATGGATCTCCATCAACAATTAATATAGATATACTAGATAAATATGAATCAGCAATAAGAAATGAATTTGGAGGGATGACCACAGATATAAGAGAACAAAACAGAAAAAAAAATAATTAATAGGCAACTTATAACAAATTTGCTATATGTAAAATGTGTTATATAGAGGAATACACTTGTGCATTTAAGGAATACTATAGCAAAGCAAAATACAATTTAAATGAAGCAAAAGAAATAAGACAACAATATTTTACAAAATTACCAGAACCATTTAACACAAAAATAATTAAAGATTGGAATGATGAAGGATTAGTAGATACTTTAGGAGCTAGAATAAAATTTTTAGATCAATGGTTCATACAACTATGTGAAAACCAAAAAAAAATTAAAAATGGAAAAAGTACTAAACAAAAATTAAGCCTGTTGTAAAAATAAAATAGCACCACAGTTTGGATGTACTAACAAAAAGCAAAAGCCTAAAAGGTAAAATAATTATAGAAAAACTAAAACCAAGTATAAATATAAAAAACCAAGACGAAGATATTATAGTAAAAAAATAAAAATAAAAAGACCATATAGACCAAAAAGAAAAATATCCCAATGTATTTGTTATAATTGCCGAAAGATAGGACATTTAGCTAGAGATTGTAAATTACCCAAAGATCCGAAAAGGAAACAAATTGAAGAAGTAATTATAGATAATGACGAATATATGCAAATAGAATACATAGACTATGAATTAAGTGAAAACGATAGTATATATGAAGTATCAGATAAAGAAACTGAAAATGAAGAAGAAAATATTAATCTAGATAATAATGAAACAGATAAAGAAATATAATGTCTGAAGATGAGATAAAAATAATATCTAAGAAGATTATCAAAATAAAGAATTATCAGAACAAAAAATTATATTTGATAATACAATATTTGAACAAATAAAAGGAAAAGAATTTGATTTAAGTGTTGAAAAAGTACTTGAAATACCTACTTTAAGAAATTGGTTTAAAAGACAAAAAGAAGAATACTATGTAGTTAGTCAGAAAGAACATATCATCGATTGCAAATATACATGAGGAAAAAACATATACCTATACTAAGTAAACGAATAATAAATAAAGAAATACAAGATATAAAAGCTAAAACACCAATAAATGGTACATTTAGGAGGAACAAAATATTAATAAAAGCTTGTTTTAGAGAAGGAATAGATACACCTATTGAAATATATTTAGCAGATGATAGAATTATACCCTATAGAAAAAAGCGTAATAAGTGCAGTAAAACGAAATTTAATATACCAAAAATTTAAATTTATAATAAGTGTCAATTATACAGTAGCATTAACAGATAGAAATATAGATAAATCATTAGTTCTATATTGCAAAATGTCAGGAATAGAACTAGCACTAGGAAGCAAAATATTTATAGCAAGATGTAAAACCTATATATATTAACAACAAAACATAAAGTAACAGCAAGAAATAAAATTGATAAATAAAGATAGAAAATCCCTTTGAAAAAATTAATACAGTAATAGACAATAATGACTATAACTATAAAGAAATTGACATAGAAGAAGATTTAGAAATTGTAAAAGAAAGATTAAGCACTTTCTATATCTGATACTTCATATATACTGTCGTTTTCACTTAATTCATAGTCTAAGTATTCTATTTGCATATATTCGTCATTATCTATAATTAATTCTTCAATTTGTTTCCTTTTCGGATCTTTGGGTAATTTACAATCTCTAGCTAAATGTCCTATCCATCCGCAATTATAACAAGTACATTGGGATATTTTTCTTTTTGGTCTATATGGTCTTTTTATTTTATAATTTTTTATATAATATCTTCGTTTTAGTTTTTTATGTTTATACTTGGTTTTAGCTTTTCTATATTTTTATACCTTTTAGGCTTTTGCTTTTTATTTGTATATCCAAAATGTGGTGCTATTTTATTTTTACAACAGGCTAAATTTTTGTTTAGTACTTTTTCCATTTTTAATTATTCTTTTTGGTTTTCACATAGTTGTATGAACCATTGATGTTAAAATTTTATTCTTGCTCCTAAAGTATCTGTCACGACCCGAAACGAGCCACGAGTGGCACCCACACTTATCCTACTATGTGAGCTAACCAACCAATCTAAACCCCAACATTTCAACCATAATAAACAGAATATAATGCGGAAGACTTTAAACTCATTAATATAACCAATAAATAACTTCTAAAATTTAATAGTTATTATTCCCAAAATCTGGAAGTCATCACCACAAGAACATCTATCCTCAAATTACTAAATCTAAGAGTATCTAAGAAAACTAAAATAAATAAACAGCTAGTCCATGCCAGAACTTCAAGGCATCAAGACGTGAAGAAGAAGATCCAGTCCAAGCTAGAAACAATAGCTCACCCTGGAATCTGGTGTGATGAAGACTGGCTAGAGTTGAGGACGACCTGAAGTCGATGGCACGTTTGCTGCACTCCACGAAAAACAAAGAAGAAAATTACAAGTGGGGTCAGTACAAGGCACAAGTACTGAGTAGGTATCATCGGCCAACACAAAATAGAAAAGCAATATATATCAAATAATAACATAAAACAACCAAATACTTAACAGGTGATAGCAACAAGTATAAGAATCATTTGCACCAAACACCAAACACATCTATGAGGACTCAAGCCTCCACACATACTCCATTAAGAATTAGGTTCATCAAATCGGAGTATATTAGCATAATTCAAGATTCATTCTCTTTATTCTCCTTGTGTCGGAACGTGGAAACTCGATCCTCTACTATCCTGGTGTCGAAATGTGACACTCCGATCAACTACTATCCTGGTGTCGAAAACGTGACAATCCAATCCTCTACTATCCTGGTGTCGGAACGTGACACTCCGATCCACTACTATCCTGGTGTCGGAACGTGACACTCCGATCCACTTCTATCCTGGTGTCGGAACGTGACACTCCGATCCCCTACTATCCTGGTGTCGGAACGTGACACTCCAATCCACTACTATCCTGGTGTCGGAATGTGACACTCCAATCCCCTACTATCGTGGTGTCGGAACGTGACACTCCGATCCCCTACTATCCTGCTGTCGGAACGTGACACTCCGATCCACTACTATCCTGGTGTCGGAACGTGACACTCCGATCCACTACTATCCTGGTGTCGGAACGTTACACCCGATCCCCAAATCTCATTATTTTCCAGTTCATCAACCTTCCTTTATGTCAAGTCATCATCATTAATAGAGACGTTTTAAGGTTTAAGATTCAACAGCCTCATCATGCTAATTCATCACAATTATATAATCACATTATGCAAGAACAAGATTAAGCATATAGAAGACTTTACAATACTTCCCAATAAGATCATTCGTTATTGAGAGTTATTATGAGATAGTATAAACCATAAAACCTACCTCCACCGAAGAATCGCGATCAAACAAGCTATCTTCAAAAACTTTGCTTCCTCTGCGTTCTTCTCTTTCTCTCGCTCGTTTCTCCCTTCTCTCTCTGTTTTTTCGTTTTTCTTATTCAAACCCTTTTCTTTTACCCTAATTGTCATAAAATTAAGTATAAAAGATGATAAAAATAACCCACTATTTATTTCAAGATTATGTCCTTTAACCCCCAAGTAATTGAATTATTAACATTAATGCACTAACTTTATAATTATAAGCATGAATAGTCCAAAACGCCCCTTAAAACTTTTAACAGAAATCCGACCTAGTCCGGGTTACGCAGCCTGTGACGGTCCATCATGACTGTGACGGTCCGTCCTGCAGGTCTGTCGTAAAGTTCAACGAGTTAATTCTGTTGAAAGATGTGTGACGCTCCGTCTTGCCAACGACGGTCTGTCCTGCCATTCCGTCGTGAAGTTCAGAGAGTCGACCTCAGTACCCAAATTTTCAGAATCTAAGTGTTTTGGAACGAGACCCCCTCGACGGTCCGTCGTGGGATCCGTCGACCCAGACAGTTGTTACCAGAAATAAACTCTACTACTCAAAACGACTAAATAGGTCGTTACAATAGATACCAATTTACCCATCCTTCTTCCTCGAGCGATCACAAGAAGAAAAACAAGGGCGAAAAGGAGTACCTGAATCTATAAATAGGTGTGGGTATCTTTCTTGCATATCAGCCTCCTTCTCCCAAGTGGACTCTTCAACTGGCCGATTCTTCCATTGAACTTTGATGGATACAATCTCCCTTGATCTCAACTTGCGGATTTCTCTATCTAGAATGGCAACAGGCTCCTCCTCATAACACAAATTCTCATCAAGAAGAACTGAATCCCAACGAATAATGTAGTTTCCATCCCCATGGTATCTTTTCAGCATAGACACATGAAATACCGGGTGTACTCCTGAGAGTCCTGGAGGCAAGGCTAATTCATAAGCCACCTCCCCTACTCGCTTAAGTACTTCAAATGGTCCAATATACCTTGGGCTTAGCTTACCTATTTTATCAAACCGCATCACCCCTTTCATGGGTGAAACCTTCAGCAAGACTTGTTCACCCTCCATGAACTCCAAGTCTCTCACCTTTCGATCTGCATATTCCTTCTTCCTACTCTGAGCTGCTAAAAGCTTTTCTTGAATAGATTTCACTTTCTCTAATGAATCCCTCAAAAGATCAGTACCCCAAGGTCTAACCTCAAATGCATCAAACCAACCAATGGGAGACCTACATCTCCTTCCATACAATGCTTCGAATGGGTCCATGTCAATACTTGAGTTATAGCTATTATTGTATGAGAACTCTGCTAAGGGTAAGAAGTTATCCCAATGAACACCAAATTCTATCACACATGCAGGAAGCATATCTTCCAACACCTGAATCGTTCACTCAGACTGACCATCGGTCTGAGGGTGAAATGCAGTACTAAGGTCCAACCTAGTACCTAATTAGGCATGCAATGTTCTCCAAAACTTAGAAGTAAACTGTGTACCTCTATCTGATATGATGGAACGTGGAACTCCATGCAATCGAACAATTTCTGAGATATAGAGTTTGGCTAACTTCTCTGCATTGTAAGTCATCTTGACCGGAATGAAGTGAGCAGACTTAGTTAATCTGTCCACAATTACCCAAATAGAATCAAACTTACCCAATGTCTTTGGAAGACAAACCACGAAGTCCATTGCAATTCTCTCCCACTTCCATTCAGGAATGGGCATTCTCTGAAGTGTTCCTCCGGGCCTTTGGTGTTCATACTTTACCTGCTGACAATTCGGGCATTGGGTGACAAAATCAACAATGTCACGCTTCATCCTACTCCACCAAAAATGTTGCTTTAGGTCACGATACATCTTGGTTGTACCAGGATGTATAGAATATCCTGAACTATGAGCCTCTGTAAGAATAGTGTGGATCAAAATCATCAACACGAGGCACACATACCCTTTCATTAATCCTCAAAACACCTTCCTCATCAATTATTGCCTTTTTAGCCTCTCCTCGCAACACCATATCCCGAATTCGGCTCAGTTTCTCATCATCAAACTGATTTCCCTTAATCTTGTCAAGAAACGAAGATCTTGCCTCCACACAGGCCAAAAATCCTCCTTTATCTAGTACTTCTAGTATCATAAAGTCGTTAGCCAAGGTTTGGACCTCTCTAGCCAAGGGGCGTCTAGAAACTGTGCAAGTGAGCTAGACTTCCCATGCTCCCTGCTTTT
>JAKWIY010002145.1:0-10379 GCA_027704805.1 Solanum corneliomulleri | reverse complement strand
TTCTCCATATCGAGTCTCCCACCCCAAAATTGACGAACACGTCCTCCAAATTCGAAGGATATGAAGCTAATGGAAGAGTTGAAGTTTGGGGTCAAAAATCCCACATTTTATTTTTTTATCTTTTGATTCATATTTCATTTATTTTAAGCCTTAACCTTTGTAAATTTAATTACTTTTACTTTGCTAGTTTAGGACAGGTACGATTGAGATGGGCCAGAGACCCAAAAAGAAATGGGTCCAAATACCGGTTCAGGCGGACAGAAGTCGGATTTGGACCCAATTCTCACTCACTCACTCTCTCTCTCTCTCTCTCTCTCTCTCTCTCTTATTTTTTGTATTTATTTATTGAATTTGTCATTAGTATTAGGGTTTAAAAAGTACATGCCAGATTCTGGAAAATCATTGATTTCCTAGAACAACAAAAAACATGTCTCTCTCTACTACATAGTCTGAATATATTGTCATTGGTCAATATTGTGTGGATGTTTCATCAATTAAGTAACTATGATTTATATTTTAAACCTGTTAAAATTATGTGTGATAATTCTAGTGCTATTTGTCTATCAAAAAAATTTGTACATCATTATCGAGCTAAGCATATTGATATCAAACATCATTATATTAGAGATCATGTTTTAAAAGGTGATACGAAAATTTCCTTTATCAATATTGATTTTCGACTAGCTGATATCTTTACAAAAACCTTTTAGAGGAAAGATTATGTTCTCTTCGTTAATCTTTGAATATTATTGGAAATCCCTTAAATTGCTGATATTATTGTTTGTTTTAATTATTTTCTTGTGTTCATATTTTTCTAGCTTCCTCGTTAATATCTCTATTGTTTCTGCTTTTGGAGTGCTGCTTTTATGTGTTTTGGGTTTCTGTTGACTATTTGTTAAAGTCATGTTCTTTCCTTTTTGCTAATGTCAAAGGGGGGGGGATTATGGTTTAAGTATTATTACTTAAATATTGCTAAATGCTTTCTATCATTTTCTCTCTATTGATTTTATGTTAGCTATCACTGTCTCTCTGTTGATTTTATTATCAGCCAACTGAAGTTCTCTACATAGAAAAATATAGTCTTGCATATATTCAGGGCGAGCAAGTTCAAAATCAATTCCACAGTCAACCACCATTCACTTCATTCAAGGGGAGAAAATCCAACATCCACTCTCTAACAGGGAACTAATTCTACTACATATTGTCATCATCAAAAGGGGAGAGATTGTTAGTGTAAAGTTTCAATGATAAACAACCTATCTTTTCAGAACAACAATCATCATCAAAAAGGAAAGAATCAAGGAAAATTGAAGAACATCATAAAACTAAATCAAGAAAGATCACAAAAGGGGAAATATATCACCAAAAGGAGAAAGAATCAATCTTAGATCCCCACAAAACAAGAGAAGATTACCAATTAAAGGATCCTGATTGAGACGCAATCAATTAAGGATGTAGAAAAAGATTTTAAAAATACAAAAATCACAAAAATCAAGAAAGAAAAATATGTTAACAGCTAGTAATGAAAAACACAACGGCTATATTCAAATCAATATTCAAGAAAAGTTGAAGATATCAAGCTTAGACTTGATCAAGGAAGTTGAATATTTGAAAGATAAACTGATGAACACAATAACTACAAACTACATTTAAATAAGGAAGATACAACGGCTATAATCAAACAGGAAATCAAGAAAGTTGAACAAGAACCAAGACTGAAAATCATTCTTTAGATTTATTCTTGGAAAATCAGGATCTCTTGCCTTCTTTTCCAAGGATCAAATCTCTTGGGTTGCTATCTCTTCACATAAAAGTTTCAAGACTTAAAACACTATAAATGGATGCTCTATTGACAGAATAAATGTACAAGAACTCTGAATCATCTAACATTTCTACTCTACTTTTAACAAACATTGTGTTACTTAAGTTTTACTTTGTAAACAAAAAAGAGAAAAACATTGACATTAAGGCTTTTGTATCACAATAAAAAGAGTGAATCAAATCATTGAGTGTGTTATGTGTCTATACTCATCTCTGTACTCACACTAAAGGTTACAAAGGCTTGAAGAGAACACACTTGCAACCCAAGGGGTCTGGACGTAAGATCCACATTATCTCCCATCCAGTATAATAACTTTCTGTGTCAAGTTTACTTTCCAGTTTTTAATTATACTTCTCCGCTAGCTACAATCGACTAAGAATCACCTTAAGTCGACTACTCAAGAAGAAAAATGAAAGAAAACAAAAATTCACCGTACCACACACCCCCCCCCCCTTCTTGCACTTTCAAACACATCCCACATAATTGTTATATATTATTTTATTCGAAAAGTTTCAAAGTTAGTTATCAATTGAAAAAAATACATTGCAAATAAAAAGTACAGACTAACAATTAATTTTCAATGTACAAATTAATTATTAACTCTTTCATTCATATTAGTAAACAAGAAACAATTAATATGAAAAGAAAAAAGAAAGAAACTATCTGATTCCACAGAACCCACTGTGTCCTTCAGAATTTTGATCCCCTCAAGTACCCGAGGTTGTAGATTAATATCTCCTATAATTAAATAGATTAACCATTAAAGAAATAGTAGTACCTCAAACTTCAATAATTTCAATGAAATTAAAAAGACAGCGACAAATCATACCCAAACACGATCGATCTATTTTGTTTTGTAGGAAATGTATGTAAAAGAAAGGAAGAATTGAATGTTGAAAAAATAGAGAATGTCTCTCTAATTATAGCCAACAAAGGGTAAGGTCACATCTTTTTGGAAAAAAGACAACCTTTTAGAAAGGTCACAACCCTTAAGAAAAGACAACCTTTCATAAAGGTCACAACCCTTCAACAAAGTCATAATCCTTCAGGAGAGTCACAATCTTTCATGTCATCTTCAAACATTTAAAACCCAAAAATCCGCACATGAATAAAGAATAGTTATTGTTAAAACATATGCATGAAAAAGCTATGTATTTCATAAGTAAGAATTGATTGCAGCTGCATAAGTGGGTTTCCTTTTGAATTTTTTATAGTGAACATATATCGGATGTACTCGGTGAATTAGTAGATTTGATATCTTTGAAGCGTAGTGATTTCGTGTATACCTAGACAAAATATAAGCCACACAACTAACCCTTGAACTGTTTTTGGTTCTCATTGGTTTATAAGTGCATACAGAATTGGTCTTACGGGATTCTCCTTGAAGCTGCTTACACTTATCACTTACATAGATGGTTTCTACATGTGTTATTCTGTAGATACACATTTTGATGTACCTTGTATCAAACTTATAAACCTTTAAAATGTCTTAACGTCTTTATCCTTGTTATCGAACATTGTTTTAACATGAGAATGTACCATAAAAAATATTTTGACAATGTTAAACCGTCAGCAATTAATTTGTTTGATCTCCTTGAACCTAGATATTAGGATCTCCAGTCTTTTAGGTACAGTTACCGCCACAATGACTTGTCCTCAGCCATAGTCCCATTCTCTTTGATAATCTATCAACTTCTTCTCTAGTTCAGCCTTTTTGTAAGTGAATCTGACACATTATCCTTTGACTTTACAAAGTCACTTATGATAATTTCACTGGAGAGCATTTCACTAACGATATTATGTCTATGTCATATATGACGAGACTTTTTGTTACACATGATTCTATATGCCCTACCTATTGCAAATTGACTCTCACAATGTATGCATACTAGAGCTAAAGATTTGGGCCAAAAATATTTCAAAAAATTTTGGAGTCATTCAACTTCTTCATCGGCCTTATATTGAGTGATAACCTCAGATTTTATAGTAGAGTGAGCAATACATTTTTGTTTAAAAAATTTCCTAGGGACTACTCCTCGAAAAAGACCAAATGCATATCCACTTGTGGATTTTACTTCATTTGGCCCGATGATTCAATTTGCATCACTACGTTCTTCTAATACTGTTGAATTTTAGTTATAATGCAAAACAATAGCTTTTTAAGTATGTTTTAGATACTCCAAAACTCTTTTCATTGTAATCCAATGAGTTTTATTAGGATTCCTCGTCAACTAACTCAGTTTACAGTAGCACATGCTATATCTGATCGCATACACATCATGATATATATCATACTTCTCAATACTCTAAGATAATCCAATTGTGAGTTGTTTTTGCCTTCATTATTTGAAGTACAAAAATCACATTTATTGGAGTTTTTATTGGAGTCTTGACAATATTTGAATCCAAATACTCAAACTTGTCAAGTACTTTTCAATCACATTAGTAACTTCAATATCTTTCATATCGAAGTTCTTTCTAGCATATGCTTAGTAGAATTCATGTCAGAAGTGTCCCTTTTGATGATCAACATGTCATCAATATAAAAAAAACAATGACCTTGTGATTTGGAGAGTCTTAATGTAAAAGTATTCATCAAATTCATTAATTTTGAATTCATTTGCCAACATAGCTTGGTCAAACTTTGCATGTCATTATTTGGGCGTTTAATTTTCCACAAAGTGACTTAACAAGTTTACAGACTTACTTTTCTTTACCTGGAGCCATGAACCCCTCAGGTTGTTCCATGTACATTTCTTCCTTCAATTCTTCATTTTTAAAAAAGAATATTTTCATATTCATTTTTTACAAATTTGAAGGTCATATACTACAACTAGCGCAATTAACATCTGAATTAATGTAATCCTAGTTAGTGGCTATTATGTGTCAAAATAATCAAGGCTTTCTTATTGTCTAAAGCCTATGAAAACAAGTCTTTCTTTGTATTTGTCAATAGTTTCATCAACTTTCTTTTCCTTTTGTAGATCTACTTTAAACGTAAAGGTTTATTTGTTGGAGGAAGATCAACCGACTTATAAGTGTAGTTTCTCAAGATTGAATTTATCCTACTATTGACAACCTTTTTCCAAAAAATATGAATCCACAGAAGACATATCTTCTTCGACTATTGGACTCATTTTCAAGAAGAATGTTACAAGATCAAATCCGGAGGAAGTAATTTATCCATTGACATCACTACGCCTTTGAATCTCTTTGTTAAGTAAATTCTCCTTTGATTCTTTCTAAGGTCGTTTAGAACCTTCACTTGACTATCCGACGATTTGAACTTATGAACCATAAATCAACATGCTTTACTATTTGTAGCATATCCAATGAATATATAATTCACAGTCTTAGGTCCTATTTTGACCCGTTTGAGAATAATTTCTCATTTTCATTTCTCATATGGAAAAGAGTGTGTTGGAAATTGTTAACTATCTTTCAAGAATCATTGCTTGAAACTTTAAGGGGCGAAAAATAATTTCCTATCGAGATACAAAAAAGCCTGAACAAACAAAACTTTTTGTTGCTCCCTTTCTTAAAAAAACAGAAGTGTCTTTTTGTTGCTCCCTTTACTAACAAATAAAACTATTTGTTTTTCTCTTTCTGAACATACAAACTTTTTGTTGTTTTGTTTTTTCTATAATGGTAGCACCCCACCCACCCATCCACCCCCAAATTCTATGGTAAACCTAAACTTGTAAGTAGGATATTCAACATTTTCTTCAAAGTTCAATTTTTTCCTATCAACAATTTCATTAGATAGAGGTGTGAGCGTGTGCAGTAATTTAATGCATGATTTCATTTTCCAAATATGTTTATGCAATAGAAGATTCATATTCTCCACATCTACCACTTCTAATCATGACAATCTTTTTATCCAACAGATTTTCAACTTCAGTTTTATATATGTTTCGATTGCTTCATCTTACCATTCAGGAAATACATATAACAATATCTAGTGCAATTATCAATAAAACTTATGAAACAATTTTTCCCACCACGAGATGGTGTTGACTCCATGTCACAAATGTCATCGTAAAATAATTCTAAGGGACTAAAATCACTTTCAACAACACATACTTGACATTTTTGATTTATTGCACTAGAAGTTAGGTAAAGCTTTTAAGTTGACCAGTTTTTACAAGATTTTGTATTTGACACGTCCGAAACGTTCATGTTACAAAACAAATTGATTCAAGAAAGTAAGAACAAACAGAAATATTGGTTTTAAAAAGACATACTGTGAGGTAACCTTTTCCTATAAATATTTTGTTCTTTAATTTTTTTATAACTTTGTCAAATACCAACACAGTTTTAGAGTCAGGACATTTCATAACATTATATTGTATAGAATTACTCATGACCATAGTCTTATTAGTCCAATAAGGATAAACTCACCCAAATGTTTATTTTACAATACAAACATAACACGTTACTTTTGACCAATGTCCATGTCTATACAAATAAATTTATTTTAATAGACAAATCTTTTCATTAAAAATCACAATATTTTAAGTGAGACTTTTTCTCTGGGCTCAAAGTGATATGGATATCTCTTCTTTACCCTCCTCATCTTCCCAAGTAGATTCCTCAACAAACTAATTTCTTCACAACACTTTGACTGATCATGCACTTTTTCAACAGAGAAATAATATAACCGGATGAAACTGTCACGACCCAAAACGAGCCGCGACTGGCACCCACATTTACCCTCCTATGTTAGCGAACCAACCATCTAACCCTTAACATTTCAATATAATCTCGACAGAAAAGTAATGCGGAAGACTTAAACTCATTAATAAAACCAATTCAATAACTATTATTCCCCAAAATCTGGAAGTCATCATCACAAGAACATCTCCTCTATCTCAAATTTTAAACTAAAAATGTCTACGAAGCTAAAAATACATACTAGAGCTAGTCATGCCGGAAGTTCAAGGCATCAAGACCTTGAAGAAGAAGATCCATTCCAAGGCTAGAAAGCATTAGCTCACACCTGAATTTCCGATGTACTAAAGACTGGCTTGAATTACTGTTGAGTCGAGACGATGGCACGTTTGCTGCACTCCACAAATACCAAAGAAGAAAACATAAAAGTAGGGTCAGTACAAACACGAGTACTGATTAGATATCATCGGACAACTCAAAATAGAAAACAGTATATATCAAGTAATATCATAAAATCAACTATGATACTCAACATGTAGCAACAACAAAACAGCACTATAAACATTAACAGGTACCGCCAAGTTCACACATGAGACGCAAGCCTCAATCCATACTCCTTTGGGATTAGATTCATTTAGATTGAGTATATTAACATATTTCAAGATTCATTATCTTTATTCCCCCCGTGTCGGTACGTGACACTGACACCCGATCCTCATATACTATCCGGGTACCGGAACGTGGCACCCGATCCTATACTATCCTGGTGTCGAACGTTGACAACTCCGATCCTCATTCTATCCTGGTACCAAAACGTGGCACCAGCATCCATATACTATCCTGGTGTCGGAACGTGACACTCCGATCCTCATTCTATCCTGGTACCGGAACTGTGGCACCCTTCCTCTATTTCTATCCTGGTACCGGAACGTGGCACCCGATCCCTAATCTCACCACTTCGTTCATCAAGCCTTCTTTATACCAAGGCATCATCATTAACAAAGTATTAGGGTTTCTTTTCAAGATTTGGGATTCAATAGCTTCATCATGCTTATTTTATTCACAATTACATAATCATATTCATGCAAGCATACAATTAAGCACATAGCAGGGTTTACAATACTATCAATACATATCATTCGCTATTAAGAGTTTACTACGAATAGCATGAAAACCATAACCTACCTACCTCCACCGAAGAATGATCAAGCAAGCAATTTCCAAGCAGCGTTTCTTCTCCTCTTTCGTACGATCGACTCTCCTCTCTCTTGCTCTTTCTATTTTCTTATTCAACCCTCTTTCTTTTACCCTAATTAGTATATAATTTAATTTTAAAAGATGGCATTATAACCCACTAATAACTTAAGGTTACCTGTCTTTTTACCCCCAAGTAATTAGACTTATAATCCTTAACCCTCTAACTTTATAATTAAAGTAGGAATAGTCCAAAACGTCCTTAAAACGTGTAAAGAAATCCGACCCAGACTGGGATTACGCAACCTGTGACGGCCCGTCGTGCCAGCGACGGTCCGTCATGCAGGTTCATCAGGGACTCAATTTCCTTAACGAGTCTGTGACGGCCCGTCGTGCCTACGAAGGTCCGTCTTGCACTTCCGTCACGACGTTCAGAGAATCGTTCCCTGTACCAACTTTTCAAGAGTTGAAGTGTTTTGAAACGAGAGCTCACGACGGTTTGTCGTACTTGTGACGGTCCGTCCTGCAGGTCCGTCACAGAGTTCAGAGAGTCGATTCCAGTACTCAGATTTCAGAATTTCTAAGTGTTTTGGAACGAGACACCCTCGACGGTCCGTCGTGCCCATGACGGTCTGTCGTGGGGTCTGTCGTTTCAGCCAGTTTTCCAGAAATAAAATCTGCTGCTCAAAACGACTAAACAGGTCGTTACAATAGATACCAATTTACCCATCGTTCGTCTCGAACGATCACAAAGAAAACAAGGGCGAGAAGGAGTACCTGAATCTTTAAACAGGTGTGGGTATCTTTCTGCATATCGACCTCCTTCTCCCAAGTGGCTTCTTCAACCGGCCGATTCTCCATTACCCTTGATGTGCAATCTCCCTTGACCTCAACTTGCGAACTTCTCTACCTAAAATAGCAACAGGTTCCTCCTCATAAGATAGATTCTCATCAAGCAAAACTGAATCCCAACGGATAATGTAGTTTCCATCCCATGGGTATCTTTTCAACATAGACACATGGAATCCCGGATGTACTCCGGACAGCCCTGGAGGCAAGGCTAACTCATAAGCCACCTCCCCTACTCGCTTAAGTACTTCAAAGGGACCAATGTACCTTGGGCTTAGCTTACCTCTTTTACCAAACCGCATCACCCCTTTCATGGGCGAAACCTTCAACAAGACTTGTTCACCCTCCATGAACTCTAAGTCTCTAACCTTTCGATCTTCATATTCTTTTTGCCTACTTTGCGCCGCTAGAAGCTTTTCTTGAATAGATTTCACTTTCTCTATCGAATCCCTCAAAAGATCAGTACCCCAAGGTCTAACCTCAGATGCATCAAACCAACCAATGGGAGACCTACATCTCCTACCATACAATGCTTCAAATGGAGCCATATCAATGCTTGAGTGATAGCTATTATTGTATGAAAACTCCGCTAAGGGTAAGAAGTTATCCCAATGACCACCAAATTCTATCACACATGCACGAAGCATATCCTCCAACAATTGAATCGTTCGCTCAGACTGACCATCGGTCTGAGGATGGAATGCAGTACTAAGGTCCAACCTAGTACCCAATTCCGCATGCAATGTTTTCCAAAACTTAGAAGTAAACTGCGTACCTCTATCTGATATGATGAAGAGTGGAACCCCATGCAATCGAACGATTTCTGAGATATAGATCTTGGCTAACTTCTCGGCATTGTAAGTCACCTTGACCGGAATGAAATGAGCGGACTTAGTTAACCTATCAACAATCACCCAAATAGAGTCATACTTACCCATTGTCTTTGGAAGACCAACCACAAAATCCATTGCAATTCTCTCCCAATTCTATTCAGGGGGCATTCTCTGAAGTGTTCCTCCGGGCCTCTGGTGTTCATGCTTTACTTGTTGACAAGTTTGGACATTTGGCAATAAATTCAACAATATCACGCTTCATTTCTACTCCACCAAAGTGTTGTTTTAGGTCACGGTTACATCTTGGTTGCACCAGATGTATAGAGTACCTTGAACTATGAGGCCTCTGTCAGAATAGTATTGATCAAATCATCAACTCGGGGTACACATACCCTTCCCTTGATTCTCAAAACACCTTCCTCATCGATTGTTGCTTCTTTACCTCTCCTTGCAACACTTTATCTCGCCGGATCAATTTCTCATCATTAAACTGCTTTCCTTAATCTTGTCAAGGAAGGAAGATCTTGCCTCCACACAACCAACAATCCTCCCTTCTCATTACTTCTAACCTCATAAGGTCATAGCCAGAATTTGAACCTCTCTAGCCAATGGGCGTCTAGAAGCTTGCAAGTTGAGCTAGACTTCCCATGCTTCCACCTTTCTACTTAAAGCATCCGCCACAACATTCGCTTTTCCTGAATGATACAAAATAGTGATATCGTAGTCCTTCAGTAGTTCCATCCATCTCCTTTGTCTCAAGTTCAAATCTTTCTGAGTAAAGACATACTGTAGGCTACGATGATCCGTATAGACTTCACACTTAACCCCATATAGATAGTGTCTCCATTGCCTTAATGCAAACACTACCGCATCCAATTCCAAATCATGGGTCGGATAATTACGTTCATGCACCTTTAATTGTCTTGAAGCATAAGCAATCACATTCTTCTCTTGCATTAGCACTGCACCCAACCCAGAATAGATCATCACAATAAACTATGAAGTTCTTA
>JAKWIY010002144.1:0-10405 GCA_027704805.1 Solanum corneliomulleri | reverse complement strand
AGTTGTATTTTTTGTAATTTAACTTCATAAAAAGACCCATTTAAGTGGAGTGCCTTTTGGAGAAATCATAGGACGACTACGTTTGCATATTAGGTCAGTTTTAGACCACTTTTACACATCCAAATCAGATTCAAACAAAAATTCTCTCATCTCTCAAGAACACTCTCTTTTCCAAACCCCATAGATGCACAACAAGAGCTTAAGGAAGAAGACGAATACTTCAAGATTTTCATCCAAATTTTCGTGGATTGTTCGTCTATAAGGTATGGGTTTTTCAATCTTTGGATTACTTCCCCCAAGAGGTACTTTCAAATAAGTTTTCAAGACATTTAATTTTAGGGTTTTTACTCTACCAAATGAATTTTCTTCCTAACTCTAGATTTATGATTTCATTGAAAAGTAAGTGTTTCCTAAGGTCGATTTCACACAAATTTATGAGTATTTGGTTATTTATGTTTGAATTTCGTGTGAAGCATGTTATTATCTAGATGATGGTTCCGTGTGGTTGTTTTTACTACTTGATATTATGAAAACGTAAGGATTAGAACTAAGACTTTAATGAACACTTTAATGACCCATCTCCCTTATAGTATGACTTATGAATTGATCTTTTATATGATTGAAGAGTTGTTATTTATTATTCTATTGAGTATTTCACCATGTTATGGTTATGTATATTTTAAGTTGAACGTAAGTTCTAGAATAAGGTTCTGGAAGCAAGAGGTAAGTCTTCTAAAGATGTGATTACTCTATGATGGTTATGTTAGTCTATAAATGATGATGTTGTGCTATGGAAATCTGTATGATGAATCTATGTGTGTGTGTGTGTATATATATATATATATATATATATATATATATATATTATATATATATATATATATATATATATATTATATATATATATGTTTGGCTACAACTATGCTAAATGTGAGATCATGATAAGAATACAAAATTGCAAGTTTGTGATATCCTTTTGTATGCGTTACACAATGTGATTATGCTATGTTAATCTCACACACACAGGGTTGCGATGAAAGGAAATTATTATCTAATTCTAAAGAGCTGATGATCATATTTATTTAGGGATTTAATATCATATGACATATGGTAAGTTTATGATAAAAGAAAACTTAAAGGTTATTCAAGAAAGGGAGTTATGCTAATCACTGATGAACTAGATATGAGTGGTGTCCCTTCCTTAGTTGGAACGTAGGTCACAATAACTCCTATAAGATTAAGGCTTCCATGTAAGGTTGAACTATGGGTCTCTAATACATATCCTTGTTCTTGAACTATGCTTCCACCATAAGCTATGTCATGTTTTGTTCTACTTAGGCCGGTAGACCACCTTCTTAGGGTGTGCGGTTTTATGACACTAGATTCCATGTTTAGCTCACAAGGTCTATGTTAGTTAAGGCGAATGTTCCCTCATATAAAATGCAAGACAAGTAAATTAATGTTGACTAGGGTGACTGGAGAAGTTTACTTAGATTAGGTAGTGGTATGGGACTCTACCTGGACATTACACAAGTTGACACTAAGGGAAGTCCTAATAGAGTTTTTTAATGAAATATGATAACATGAAAATTATATGTTTATGATATATGGCATTTTTATTATATGAATTTTGGTAGTTATGACAAATATGTTATTGGGTTATACTTTAAAATGAAGTGATGACTAGTTATGTCACAAGTAATAAGAAGCAAAGCTTTACTCATGGTCTCCTATCTTATCTACTTAGTTGTGTGGGGTTATCAGGATTCATATGACCATTTTACTTGTAGGTTAGGGATGGTATAAGTTGTAAGTTTTGTATGTTATATATATCTTAACCTATTTAATTTGAATGTTAACATTACCCTATGATAATATGTGTTTGATTATTATCCTACATTAAGTTAATGGAATCCTTAACTTGTATATGTTATATGGTATGTGCATTGAATACTTTCATATGACTTATCATGTTTTCTTAAGAGATTATAAATGTCCTTTTTCATGCATGTCCTTATATTTTATGTGCATACACTCATGGTTTGTACACGGGGCGTACTAACCCCATTACATTATATTACTATAACTTTAGGTTCTGGCCATTGAAGTTTAAGGAAGTCGATTTTAAGAACCTTTGAACTCTTTCTCAAAGTCATGGTAGGTCCTCATGTTTGGGGATGCAAGCTTTTAAACATTCTAGGTCATGCAGAATTTTAGTAGTTTTATGAATACTCTATTTCCCTGGTGTTCTTTTGATTCTTTTGGACTAACACCTACATTACATATTTACTATTTATTGGCTAAGTCCAAAATTAGTTTCTCTTACAGGGTATGGTATGTGAGAAAAGTTTTTAGAATATAGATTGTCATTCTGAATGTTAAGTATGAAGTGTAGATATATGTCAAATAGAATGTAAAAGTTTGAATTTTTCCGCAATTTTCGTTATCAAATGTTATAACGAATGTTTAGTGCTTGTCAGAGTCCTCTGAGAAAACGCCGACGCTGGTCGCATATGGAGTATGCTTTCCGAGTGTTACAAACTTACTATCAGAGCATGATGTTATATATCTTTAGCATCAATATCTCACTAAGCAACATTACCTAGTGTCTTGTTCATAATTCACTGCACCATTTTAGGCCTACGGCCACCCCGGTGAAGTGTATCCTAAACTAACAAAATGTGTGGTCTTTCATTAACGGCCACACTTTTTGACTTTATGCAGCACTTGTACAGGGGGTGCCTAAACCAACATAAATTTGACTTAAGGAAACACTTTTTATGTGTGGCCTTTGCTTCCTTTTTTGCCATACTTTCAAACGTGCCATTTGATACTCGTCTAAAGTAACATTTCTGAAGAGTAGTCTTTACAACTGTAAATGAACTAATTTTTATCAATAATCCACATTATTGATGTCTCTTTGATAAAACATTAATAAAGACTATCACAAACAATATATTATATAATAAATAACAAAAATACATATAATTGCAATTAATTTAGAAAAAAAAATATCTAGGAACAAATAGTAATAAAACAATATTTCAAAAATGTGCACTAGCAATCAATTCAACTAAATCTAATATAAATTTAAGATTTCGATATTCAAAAAGGTAGCATCAACTTCAATTGATTGAATCTACTTGTGGCCACGATATACACCGATGATATACAATCCCAAAATCATAAAATGAAAAGCTACATAAGATAGATTATTCATTAAATCCTTATTAAAATACTTTCAGTACTTTATATAACTAAATTTTAATGAAATACTTGGATATTACAAATTTTCCGCGAGAACACAATCTGTAGCAACAATGGCTTCTTAGCATTTTCTTATTGAATCCTACATTTCTTGAAATAATAAATAACAATTCGTATTGTTGCAAACACATCCAGCAATAAGAGTCCTATTTAAACACATGTTGCCCGAGAAACGGAATAATTAGAAAAAATTTAAACCAACAAATGATGGAAAACTAAGAATATTCCTTGGAATACACCATTAAGTCAAACCAGATGTAATTCTGGTAAAAACATGAATTTGTCTGTATTTGGTACTTTCCTTGACCATGGGACATGCATATGCAAGGCTATATTAGCATAACCATCAAAATTATATGATTCCTTTCTTAGCAGTAATAAGTCACCTTTCCCTTAAAGTGATAAGCTTAAATATTTACAAACAAAAAAGGTTAATAACACTTGAAAATGCCACCATGATAAAAAAAAATCCTAGTGTGTCGTGTACGCCTTGAAAATTCATAATTTTTTTTGACAAGGGCTGGTCATGTCTGGTTGTCTAAAAGGAAATAGTAGTAGATTCAAAAAGTATTCCTGTTTAAGTTTCTAACTTCTCTAACAACAAGATTTTATATACTTGATCACACAAACCATGAGAAAGAAATTCAGCTTACTTTTTTGAAGGTCAAGTAGTAGCCTTTGTAGTTGAATTCCAAAATTGAAATCGATCAGGTAGGTGTTAATAGTAACAGTAGAACAATATTTATAATCATTGCCAGCAAGGGAATGAAGGGGAAAAGAAATAGAGCTAAGGGCAGAGTATCTGAAACTGAGTAGAAGGCAAAACAATTCAGCCATTGTATAAAAAATCATACACCTAAATCTTCAAACACAATAACAACTGATACAACGGCGAATATAATTTACGAATATACACAAATCATACATCAAGATCATGAAATATCCTATAAAAAATTAGGTATTACATGACACATTTAAAATGTTCTGTGTACTTTCACAGTGAATGTTAGATTGATTTATGATCAGAAAAAAGTGAATTAACTAGAAACATATGAGATTATGTGACATGTAGAATTTTTATAATAACCTTCTGAGCAGGCAAAACAGTGTTGAAGGAACCATCATGATAGTACCAAAACCATGCGGTCTGCTTTAGTACAAAAATTTCAACCTTCTCAAAACTGATTAAAAAAAAAGAGGAGAACTTATGAGCTATCAAGTTTCGGAATATTAAGATTAAAAGCTGAAAAAAATGTGCCTGTGTTGAAAAAAAAAGAGGAACCTTCAATACTCACCATACTAAATACTAAATTTCCAAGCTTTCAAGCCTTTTCTTTTCTATAAATTTTTGTGTACCTCATTGTAGAGTACTAAAAAAAACATACATATTTTTCTATAGTTATGTATATATTGTAAAGCGTGAAATACGAAAAAAGAATGCAGAAAAGATCAGCCAAGAATTGATGAGCTAAATTTTTTGTTTTAGACAACAAAGAGGAATATTTATATTGACGATATCTCCATTGAAAGAAGAGAATGACTCAGTATACTCCTAATAAAAATGGCTCTCGCGTTTGTAATAGATAAGTTTTATACAAATATAGCAAAATCACATAATATGTTACTTGAAGCTGCGATTTTTATGTAACTAGCATGAGCAAAAAGTGCCAGGAATCGCATTAAAGGATAACATTTAATAAAGAACTTCAAATTGTATTAGTGCATATGAAAAAGAGAAGGGCAGACCTGGTTAATATTGGTTTGAATTGTTAACTTGAGAAAAAAAGTCTTCAATCATGCTTTGATACTTGACTGTGAGAATAGAGAAGAATCAAGACACTATAATGTTTCCCCAAAACATAACTAAGACAAGTTCAAATTGTCTAGTTCAAATCATTGGGTCAAAGGGAACATACACTGCGGAAGGGAATAGAAGCTATCCCAACATGATTACCAGCTAAGGTATGAGATTCCTCACTTGTTACATATATTACTAGAAAAGGAATAGGGGTATTCGTTGCATATGCAAGATAATTTTTTATCTTCTTAACGGAAGTCCATCATCACAAAAAATAATAAACCCTCTGCCAAATATGTTCCCCTGGAAGAAAATATGAGAGGTATTGCAAGACATATAAAAAAAAGAAGATCAAAATATATTAACTTCTTCTATATTTTTTATGGAAAACGGAATTACCCCTTGGTAGTACAAAGAAAATCTCACTCATTTAGTATGATTATATTATATTCAATATAAGAATTCTTCTATATTGTTTATGGAACACAATTCATGAAAATTTTTATGCATTTTTCAGCTAGAAACTTTCTCCTACAGTTCAACTACTTACGTTTGAATGTAAGTCTAATGATCATAATGCTTTTAATATCCTCTGTATATCCTAGAAAAAAAAAAGTTTTCCATGTAAGACTAAGATTCTACACTTCTTTGTTAGCCATCTCAGGAAAACTCAAATTCTCCACAACATGTACTATCAGTGAACTACACCTCAATCTGTATTACTGGGGCCACCAAAACAAAGTTTTTTAAAAAACTTGTAACATAAACCACTAAAACAAAGTCACTACCACATATACATATGTGCAATGGAAATACGATTTTTGTGAAACTCCTTCCTCGAATACACAAGGTAGATAATGCACATGAGAGTTCAATGCAATTTCGAAATGATAGTCTTTCTTATTTATCACATTGGTTTTAGACGTGAGTTAACAAATGAAACATTGCTTGAGGCACTTCTCGGATTGAAATACTTTACTGCACATAAACTTGTTACATGTGAATGTATATCTAATAATCATGATGCCACTATTCTTCTTACAACTTTTTTTTTTATTACAAGTCAAAGAGTTACAAGTAATAATTTAGTACACGTTAACGTGTGTGATTTATCTTTTACCGTGTTTCTTACAATGAAATTTTTATGTTGGAAGAGGAAAAGTGAAAAATAAACAGAAGATTTAAGTTGATATAGTGTGCGCGCATCGTTATAGTTGAATAAATGTTTCACAAAAAGAGGAATCGTCTTAGACTTATGAACAAGAACAATTGTTAGTTAGTAGTATATAGACAATGAAATCTTGGTTCTATATTTATTCATACACCTTAATTTCAGTAGTTATACAAATCAGAATAAACTCAAAAAGGTCATGAAAAAAAAGAAGTAAACCACTCATTTTAAAATAAATGTTGTAATTATTAAACAATGGCTTATATTTTCAAAATCAATAGAAACCTTTCCTTGAAGAAAAAACTATTATAAATTATCTATCGAGTTACTTAACTTTTCGTTGATTTAGGCCTATTTGGAATCAGAAAAAGTTGTTAAGGGTTGCATTGAGAATTCGTAGGATTTAATTTATTCTTTTGTTGGGAGTGGAGGGAAGATATTTCTAATTAAAGGAAGATTGTTTAAGATGTGAATTCATTGAGAAGCTTATAGCATCTATTTTTTTGACTAATACCAAGGAATCTACTAATCCTCTGTTTCCTGAATTTTATTTGATTGCTGCAATATGGGATGACGTCACTACATTGTCCGGGTAGGTGAGAACAGTAGGATGTTGCAAAATCGCTGCTCTTACTAAAGATCAAGCATTATGGAGAAGGACGAAAGATATTCTAGTTGTTGGATGTGGACCATACTGTATATAAAGATACTATCATACAATATATATAACAACAACTTAGAAAAATGATTGACATGTTTTGCGAGTCATAAAGAGTTAGGAAATATAGTTTTTCATGGACAAAAAATATAACTCACATCCGTGATATCCTTCCTGAAGGAAGTCAGGGAGAGGGGTGCTCTTTAGGTTTACAAATTTAGTTGATACATCAAAACTAGTTAATACTCATATATACATACACTCATTTATATACATAAAAAATCAGCCAAAACATAATTAAAACGCAACTATCCTCACAGCTAACTACTATCAGTGGCTTAAAGAACTTATATGATACTTGTCCATGCAGTAAACAAAATAATTTGCACATTTTAAGTTAAATAAACGCTCAAAATGTGTTCAAATCTCTTTAATTTTCAATTTTATGCTACTTCTTTTTACTTAATTTAATTTTAGTGTTATCTAAAATAAACAAAGATATTATTCAAATCATCTTAAAAAAATATGAACTGTAGGAGTTCATAATTTGATTAAACTGTTACCTAAAATAAACAAAGTTGTTATTGAAATAATCTTTAAAAAAAATAAGAACAGTACGGTTCACTATTCAACATATGCAAGAAAAAATTTACAGAGCCCTAAGCATTGCTAAGTTCTAGATTATTTTTCTTGTCTCTCCATAGTTCAAGATTTATTATAATGCAGAGAAAGAAAGTCGATTCACTCAGAACAAGGAATAGAACCCCCCTTCTTCCAGACTTACTTTCACCAAATAGAAAATACTAATGCAAACAAATACTGCTGTGTTGAGGGAAAGTCAAGCTAACAAGTAACACTATTAACAAAATTAAGTGAGTTTTGGTCAACACAAAATCAAAATATACAATAAATAGTTTCAAAACTAAATAGATCAGAAAATAGTCGTACCCGAATTTCAAACTCGAGGAGAGAGCAGCGACTGAAATTCATCACGGACAGAGAGTTCGACCACACAAGGAAGAGTATACATACCCCGAGTTTAGGATATAGTTGCTATGGAAAACTGCCCATAGAAGATTTCGTAGTCTCCCCAACTCCTCCAAACAATGTACGAATTATTTGAAGTTTTCCCCCACATTCCCAACTGAAGGACGTAGAAAAAGAGAGAAAAATATAGTAACAACAAGATCTGTAGAAAGAAGAACTAGAGAAAGCTACAATAGAAAATTTATGAGATGAAATATGAAGGAGACGGAAATTGGAGGGAGTGTAAAATATATTGGAGGGAATACAATAGTTTAGTAATAATTTATAAAAAAAATTATAATCCTATACTTTGAAAGTGTTATTTTTAGAATTATAAAAAGAACAAAATTTAAAAGGGTAGTCATATGTGTAAATAAGTATTACCAATTATATCATTATATGACAACACTTGTAAGTGTAGTCTATATCACTAAAGATCATGCTTTCAAAGTGTTGCTAATGTCATCATGGCCAAATACTATAAGTTAAGGCTACACTTTAAAATCGTATCCAAAGAATACTTTAGGCAACACTTTACAATTGTTGTCAAGATTTACGGTGACATTAGGCATAAATATGTGTAGTGATTGTGAAGCGCATCACAATTATCGATAAGAGGCTATGTGATGACTAGGAAACTTCTTTTTTGTTGATACTCCTATGTCGTGCCCTATGATTTTTGACACTATGTGTCGTTTAGAATTTTATTCCTTTCTTGTGGCTAAAGGCAATGAACACAAGAATGACAGCCGTGAGAAGAGTAGGAGAAAAGATTGCAAATGCGGGAGTTACTCCTCAAGGCAATCAAGTTCCTCCTCAAGTGCAAGGTACTGGAAATGATCAAGTTTCGGTGAATCCTCCGGCTATGATGGATGGTGAGGTGAGGGAAACCCTGTTGCAAATGGACCAAGCAATCACCACCCATGCTCAGGCTATTATGACACAAGCTAAAAGAGAAGTTGGTCCTCGAGAGAACCAACTTGCTAGTACTATTACTAGTTGGTTGAGAGATTTTACAAGAATTAATCCTCCCATGTCCTTTGGATCGAAAGTTTATGAACGCCCCCAACATTTCATTGATGAGGTCTATAAGATTTTGTTTGCTATGGGGGTGAGTACTACTGAGTAGGCTAAACTTGCTGCCTATCAATTCAAGAATGTGGCTCAGACGTGGTACAATAAGTTGAAGACAAGAGGAATAGGGAAGCTAAGAAGGAAAACTCTTTTGAAAGCAGTTCTTCTAAGAGTATGCTTGATGTTCAAGACAAGACTACGTTCAAGTAGAGGTTTTCAAATAAGGTTCCTTCAAATTTCTCCAAGAATCGCAGTGATAGAGGTTGTAATCGTAAACCTCAAAAGTGGAGAAACTTTGATCCACCAAGAGAAAGACAAACTTGTGGTGAGTGTGGTAAGAAACATGTGGGTGAATTCTTTGTTGGAACTAATATATGTTATGTTTTTTGGAAAAGGTGGCCATATGGTCAAAGATTGTCCTAATGTGAGAAGTCAAGGGAAGAGGAATAGCCAAACCCAACCAAGCGGTCCTAGTTCTGAATCTCCAAAAAAAAAACAAGTCTTATACACTCAACGCTATGGGAGAACAAGAACGATCTCCCGATGTTGTGATGGGTATGTTACGAATTTTCTCTGTTAATATTATGCTTTGCTTGATCCAGGTACTACCCTTTCTTTTGTTACAACTTTGGTATATAGTAAGTCTGATGTATTTCCCGATGTTTGATGAACCATATAAGGTTTTTACCCCAATGGGTTACTAATAGAGTTACTCTTGTTGATTTAGTAGAACAGGAGATGTTTGATTTCGATAGTATTTTGGGAATAGATTGGATTCATGATTGGTTGCTTCCATAGATTGTAAAACAAGGGTAGTGAAGTTCTAATTATCTAATGAACCCATTTTTGAGTTGAACGAGGTAAATTCTAGGTAAAAGGGTCAAATAATTTCTTGTTTAAAGGCTTGTAAGATGATAACCAAGGGTTTTTTATACTATGTGGTGAGCGTTAAGGGCCTAAAATTTGAAGCTCCTTCTATTTACTCAGTCCCTGTAGTGAGAAAATTCAAAGATTGTTTTCCAAATTACCTTCCAAGACTTCCTTCCGAACGGAAAATTGACTTTTGCATTTCTTTATTACCTGATACAAATCCCGTTTGAATTCCTCCGTATAATTTGGTTGTGTTTGAATTGAAAGAGTTAAATCTCCAACTCAAGGATTTATTCGACAACGATTTCCATTAACCTAGTATTTCTCCATTGGGTGCTCCCGTCTTTTTTAATTAAGAAAAAGGATTGATGTCTTAGAATGTGCATTGATTATCGCCAATTCAATAAGGTCACAATAAAGAACAACTATTCTCTCCCTCAGATTGGTGATCTCTTTGATCAACTCCAAGGTGCTCGTTACTTTTCTATGATTGACTTAAGGTCGGGATATCACAAACTTAGGGTGAGAGGTGTGAAGTATT
>JAKWIY010002143.1:0-10402 GCA_027704805.1 Solanum corneliomulleri | reverse complement strand
AGCAGATCGATCGAGAGAGAGGTGAATAGCAAGCTTGGGAGATTTTCTTGTTGATTCCAATTCTTCGGTGGAGGTAGGTTATGGTTTTATGTTACGATAATCGTAGTAGACTCTTGATAGTGTATGATATGTATTGATGATGTTGTAAACCTGTCTATGTGCTTAAATTGTATGCTTGCATGATTATGATTATGAGATTGTGATTAATTAACAAGCATGACGAAGTTATTGAATCCCAAATATTGAAAGAACCCTAATTCACTTGATATATTATATAATAAGATTGATGATGCCTTAGTATGATAGAAGGCTTGATATATTATATAATGAGAATGAGGATGCCTTAGTGTGAAAGAAGGCTTGATGAATTAGGGGATCGGGTGCCACGTTCCGGTACAAGGATAGAATGAATATGAGGATCGGAGTGTCACGTTCCGACACCAGGATAGAATATGAGGATCGGGTGCCACGTTCCGGTACCAGGATAGAATGAATATGAGGATCGGAGTGTCACGTTCCGACACCAGGATAGAATTTGATGAGCGGAGTGTCACGTACCGACACAAGAGGAAGAAAGATAATGAATCTCGAAAGATAATGAATATACTCAATTTAATGAACTTAACTCCCAAATGAGTATGGTATTGAGGCTTGAGTCCTCATGCGTGAACTTGACGGAAATTGTTAATGATAAAGTAATTGCTATTGATACATGTTGAGTATTGTAGTTGATTTACATTATTATTGATATATATTGTTCCCTATTTTGAGTTAGCCGATGATATCTACTCAGTACGTGTGGTTGTACTGACCCCCTACTTTTATGTTTTCCTCTTGCTATTTGTGTTATGCAGCAAACGTTCCGTCAACTTCGACTCAGCAGTAGATCAAGCCAGTCTTCACTTCATCGGAAATTCAGGGTGAGCTAATGCGTCTAGCTTGGACTGGGTCTCCTTCTTCAAGTCTTGATGCCTTGAACTTCCGGCATGGACTAGCTTTTACTTGTTTTTAGTTTTTTTTTTAGACATTCTTAGTTTAGTAATTTGAGATAGATGTTCTTGTGGTGATGACTTCCAGATTTTGGGGATAATAATAATAGTTTTGAATTGTTTTTATTAATGAGTTTAAGTCTTCCGCATTATTTTCTGTTGAAATATCTTGAAATGTTAAGGTTTAGATGGGTTGGTTCGCTCACATCGGAGGGAAAATGTGGGTGCCAGTCGCGTCCCCGATTTGGGTCGTGACAGACTTGGTATCAGAGCATTAGGTTCATTGGTCTCATCACACAAGAACAGGTCTAGTAGAGTCTTAAAGAACGGTAGGGGGACGCCTTTACTTTTCTTTGAGAGGCTATAAGACTTTAGGAAAAAATTCCATTCTTTCATTCTTTCTTTCGTGCTATTACTTGAGTCCAATTGGTATCTAGGTGATACAAATTGGTATCTGACCATCTTCATTCTATCTCGTAGATGGTTAGAACTAGAGCAACGACCGCACCAGCAGCGACAACGGAAAGACATGAAACTAATGAGCCAGCCACTGGGGCTGTGGCTCGAGGAGGAACAGCGGCAAGAGGCCGTGGAAGAGGTCGTGGGAGGACGTCCTCTAGAGGGAGAGGACGAGCCCCTAGCCCATCTGATGCTAGGGCGGTGACTCCTCCACCGACTGAGGAGGTAGCTAGAGAGGGTGAGGAAGGGGAAACTGAACAAGGGCAGAATGAGGAAATGCCACCCCAACCTACCCCAGAAATGATCAACCAAGTACTTGCTTATCTTAGCGGGTTGTCTGATCAGGGTCAAGCACCTCCAGTGGTTTCTACACCAACACCTCCGGTTTCAGAGATACGACATGCGGCTACTATGGCTCCCCGCATGGATGCACCATTGGGAATAGGCACATTTCCACGTCTGACTACTGGGCCTATTATGACAAACGATCAACATGAACTTTTTAGTAAATTCTTGAAACTGAAACCTCCAGTCTTCAAGGGTGCAGAATCTGAAGATGCTTATGATTTTCTGGTTGATTGTCATGAGCTACTACACAAGATGGGGATAGTAGAGAGGTTTGGTGTCGAGTTCGTGAGCTATCAGTTCCAAGGGAACGCCAAAATGTGGTGGCGTTCACATGTTGAGTGTCAACCAACAGAGGCACCACCTATGACTTGGGAATCATTCTCTACCCTATTTATGGAGAAATATATCCCAAGGACTTTGAGAGATAGAAAGAGGGATGAGTTCTTGGTTTGGAGCAAGGTAGAATGACGGTGAATGCATACGAGGCTAAATTTCGCGCACTATCCAGATATGCCACCCAACTCTGTTTCAGTCCACAAGAACGGATCCGCCGTTTTGTGAAGGGGTTGAGGTCAGAATTGCGGATTTCAGCCTTAGATAGCGGCAACAGCAACATCCTTCCAAGAGGTGGTAGACTTGTGATTGAGGTGGAAGGAGTGAAACCAGATGACTTCACCACGACATCGACATCAAAGAGGTTCCGAAGGGGAGGTGAGTATAATGGTTCTTATTCTAGAGGACAGAACTCCGGAGGTCACTCAAACCGACCAATACAGTCTTCACTACAGACTGTAGTTGGGGGTCCACCCCAGAACGGTCAACATTTCTCTGAGAGGCCGACGCGTGAACCCAGAGAATGTTATGGGTGTGGAGAGATTGGACACATTAAGAGGTACTGTCCAAACCAGAGTTACAGACCCCCAATGGCTAGGGGAAGAGGTGGTAATGGTAGAGGTCGTTATTCTGGAGGGCGTGGTGGCCGAGGTAATGGTGGTCACCAAAACGGCAGAGGTGAAGGGCAAAATGGAGCCACTACTACACAACATGGTAGGGGCAACGGACAAACAAATAATGGGGCTCATTGCTACGCTTTCCCTGGGAGATCTGAAGCGGAGGCGTCTGATGCTGTTATCACAGGTAATCTTTTGGTTTGTGATTGCATGGCATCTGTGTTATTTGACCCTGGCTCCACGTTTTCTTATGTATCTTCATCATTTGCTAACGGTCTAAATTTACGTTGTGAATTACTTGACATACCTATACGTGTTTCTACTCCGGTGGGTGAGTCTGTGATAGTCGAACAAGTGTATAGGTCTTGTTTGGTGAATTTTGTGGGGAGCAACACTTATGTAGACTTGGTTATTTTAGAAATGGGTGACTTTGATGTAATTCTGGGTATGACTTGGCTTTCTCCAAACTTTGCGATTTTGGATTGTAATGCTAAAACAGTGACGCTAGCCAAGCCTGGGGCAGATCCGTTAGTGTGGGAGGGTGACTACACTTCCAAACCGGTGCGTATAATCTCCTTTATTCGTGCTCAGAAGATGGTTAGTAAGGGTTGTCTAGCTTTCTTGGCACATCTTAAGGATGACACTATCCAAGTACCCTCAATTGAATCAGTTTCGATAGTTCGAGAATTTTTGGATGTGTTCCCTGCAGATCTTCCTGGTATGCCACCAGATAGGGATATTGACTTCTGTATCGACCTTGAACCGGGCACACGCCCCATTTCTATACCCCCGTATAGAATGGCTCCCGCCGAATTAAGAGAGTTAAAAGCTCAACTTCAAGAGTTGTTGAGCAAGGGCTTCATTAGACCAAGTGCATCTCCTTGGGGTGCTCCGGTTTTGTTTGTAAAGAAGAAGGATGGGAGTTTTAGGATGTGCATAGACTACAGACAACTGAACAAGGTAACTATTAAGAACAAGTATCCTCTTCCTCGCATTGATGACTTGTTCGATCAGTTACAAGGTGCTTGCGTCTTCTCAAAGATTGACTTGAGATCCGGTTATCACCAATTGAAAATACGAGCAACGGATGTGCCAAAGACTGCTTTTCGAACGAGATATGGACATTACGAATTTGTGGTGATGTCCTTTGGTCTTACGAATGCCCCCGCCGCTTTCATGAGTTTGATGAATGGGATTTTTAAGCCATATTTGGATCTCTTCGTGATTGTATTATTGATGACATATTGGTATACTCAAAGAGCAAGAAGGAACATGAAGAGCATTTGAGAATGGTATTGGAAACGTTGAGGGAGAAAAAGCTTTATGCCAAGTTCTCTAAGTGTGAGTTTTGGCTAGATGCGTGTCCTTCTTGGGGCACGTGGTTTCTAAGGATGGAGTAATGGTGGATCCATCTAAGATTGAGACAGTAAAGAATTGGGTAAGACCCACTAATGTGTCAGAGATAAGGAGTTTTGTGGGGTTAGCTAGCTACTACCGCCGATTCGTCAAGGGATTCTCTTCTATTGCTTCCCAATTGACGAACTTGACTAAGCAAACGTCCCATTTGTATGGTCGGATGAGTGTGAGGAAGAGCTTCAGAAGCTTAAGACTTTGTTGACTACCGCACCAATTCTTACCTTGCCAATAGAGGGCAAAAACTTTATTGTCTATTGTGATGCATCCTATTCGGGTTTGGGTGCAGTGCTAATGCAAGAGAAGAATGTGATCGCTTATGCTTCAAGACAATTAAAGATGCATGAACGTAACTACCCGACCCATGATTTGGAGTTGGCCGCGGTAGTATTTGCACTAAAGCAATGGAGACATTACTTATATGGGGTTAAGTGTGAGGTCTACACGGACCATCGTAGTCTACAGTATGTCTTTACTCAGAAAGATTTGAACTTGAGACAGAGGAGATGGATGGAACTACTGAAGGACTACGACATCACTATCTTGTATCATCCGGGGAAGGCTAATGTTGTGGCAGATGCCTTGAGTAGAAAGGTGGGAAGCATGGGAAGTCTAGCTCATTTGCAAGCTTCTAGACGCCCATTGGCTAGAGAGGTTCAAACTCTGGCTAACGACTTGATGAGGTTGGAAATAAATGAGAAGGGAGGATTGTTGGCTAGTATGGAGTCAAGATCTTCTTTTCTTGACAAGATTAAGGGAAAATAGTTTGATGATGAGAAACTAAGGCGAATTCGAGATAAAGTGTTGCAAGGAGCGGCTAAGGAAGCAATAATTGATGAGGAAGGTGTTTTGAGGATTAAGGGAAGGGTATGTGTACCCCGCATCGATGATTTGATCACCACCCTTCTGACAGAAGCTCATAGTTCCGGATATTCTATACATCCTGGTGCAACCAAGATGTATCGCGATCTAAAGCAACACTTCTGGTGGAGTAGAATGAAGCGTGACATTGTTGAGTTTGTTGCCAAATGTCCAAATTGTCAACAAGTGAAGTATGAACATCAGAGGCCCGGAGGAACACTTCAGAGAATGCCCATCCCTGAATGGAAATGGGAGAGAATCGCGATGGACTTCGTGGTTGGTCTTCCCAAGACCTTGGGTAAGTATGACTCTATTTGGGTGATTGTTGATAGGTTAACTAAGTCTGCTCACTTCATTCCTGTCAAGGTGACCTACAATGCAGAGAAGTTAGCCAAGATCTACATCTCAGAGATCGTTCTGTTGCATGGGGTTCCACTCTCCATCATATCAGATAGAGGTACGCAGTTTACTTCTAAGTTTTGGAGGACATTACATGCTGAATTAGGTACTAGGTTGGACCTTAGTACTGCATTTCATCCTCAGACCGATGGACAGTCTGAGCGAACGATTCAAGTATTGGAGGATATGATTCGTGCATGTGTGATAGAGTTTGGTGGCCATTGGGATAGCTTTTTACCTTTGGCGGAGTTTTCATACAATAATAGCTATCACTCTAGTATCGACATGGCTCCATTCGAAGCATTGTATGGGAGGAGGTGTAGGTCTCCCATTGGTTGGTTTGAGCCTTTTGTTGAGACCTGGGGGACTGATCTGTTAAGGGATTGATTCTATGAGAAGGTGAAAGCTATTCAAGAAAAGCTTTTAGCGGCTCAAAGTAGACAAAAGGAGTATGCAGACCGAAAGGTTAGAGACTTGGAGTTCATGGAAGGTGAACAAGTCTGTTGAAGGTTTCGCCCATGAAAGGGGTGATGCGGTTTGGAAAAAGAGGTAAGTTAAGTCCAAGGTACATTGGACCATTTGAGGTACTAAAGCGAATAGGGGAGGTGGCTTATGAATTAGCCTTACCCCCAGGGCTGTCCGGAGTGCATCCGGTGTTTCATGTATCCATGTTGAAGAGATATCACGGAGATGGAAACTACATTATCCGTTGGGATTCAGTTTTGTTGGATGAGAACTTGACTTATGAAGAGGAACCGGTTGCTATATTAGATAGAGAAGTTCGCAAACTGAGGTCGAGGGAGATTGCATCCATCAAAGTGCAATGGAAGAATCGACCGGTTGAAGAGGATACTTGGGAGAAGGAGGCAGATATGCAAGAAAAATACCACATCTGTTTACAGATTCAGGTACTCCTTTTCGCCACTGTTTTTCTTCTTTTGATCGTTCGGGGACGAACGATGGGTAAATTGGTATCTATTGTAACGACCTGTTTAGTCGTTTTGAGCAGCAGAACAAATTCTGGAAAAACTGGCTGAAACCACGGACCCAACGACGGACCGTCACAGGCTCGACGGACCGTCGTGGGTGTTCCGTTCCATGACACTTAGAGTTTGAAAATCGGGTACTGAAAATCGACTCTCTGTAAATTGTGACGGACCTGCAGGACGTGCCGTCACATCCACGACGAACCGTCGTGAGTCCCGTGGCAAAAACTTCAACTTTTGAGAAATTGGTGCAAGAAAACGAGTTTCTGACCGTCATGACGGAGGTGCAGGACGGACCGTCACAGGTGTGACGGGCCGTCACAGCACACCTGAAAACTGGGAGGCACGACGGCCTGTGTGACGGACCGTCGCACCTACGACGGCCCGTCACAGGTTGTGCAGTCCCAGGCAGTTTAGGATTTCCTCCCTCGTTTTAAGGGTCGTTTTTGATTATTCTTTCCTTAATTATAAGGATTGAGGGGTAACATTAATAAGTCTAATTACTTAGGGGTTAAAAGGGGTAACCTTAAGTTAATTAGGGGGTTTATTTGTCCTCTTTTAGTCTTAATTATATGATTAATTAGGGTAAAGAAAAGAGGATTTGAATAAAACAAAAGAGAAAGAACAGAAAGGGAGAAAGAGCAGATCGATCGAGAGAGAGAGGAATAGCAAGCTTGGGAGATTTTCTTGTTGATTCCAATTCTTCGGTGGAGGTAGGTTATGGTTTTATGTTACGATAATCGTATAGTACTCTTGATAGTGTATGATATGTATTGATGATGTTGTAAACCTGTCTATGTGCTTAAATTGTATGCTTGCATGATTATGATTATGAGATTGTGATTAATTAACAAGCATGACGAAGTTATTGAATCCCAAATATTGAAAGAACCCTAATTCACTTGATATATTATATAATAAGATTGATGATGCCTTAGTATGATAGAAGGCTTGATATATTATATAATGAGAATGAGGATGCCTTAGTGTGAAAGAAGGCTTGATGAATTAGGGGATCGGGTGCCACGTTCCGGTACCAGGATAGAATGAATATGAGGATCGGAGTGTCACGTTCCGACACCAGGATAGAATATGAGGATCGGGTGCCACGTTCCGGTACCAGGATAGAATGAATATGAGGATCGGAGTGTCACGTTCCGACACCAGGATAGAATTTTAGGAGCGGAGTGTCACGTACCGACACAAGAGGAAGAAAGATAATGAATCTCGAAAGATAATGAATATACTCAATTTAATGAACTTAACTCCCAAATGAGTATGGTATTGAGGCTTGAGTCCTCATGCGTGAACTTGACGGAAATTGTTAATGATAAAGTAATTGCTATTGATACATGTTGAGTATTGTAGTTGATTTACATTATTATTGATATATATTGTTCCCTATTTTGAGTTAGCCGATGATATCTACTCAGTACGTGTGGTTGTACTGACCCCTACTTTATGTTTTCCTCTTGCTATTGTGTTATGCAGCAAACGTTCCGTCAACTTCGACTCAGCAGTAGATCAAGCCAGTCTTCACTTCATCGGAAATTCAGGGTGAGCTAATGCGTCTAGCTTGGACTGGTCTCCTTCTTCAAGTCTTGATGCCTTGAACTTCCGGCATGGACTAGCTTTTACTTGTTTTTAGTTTTTTTTTTTAGACATTCTTAGTTTAGTAATTTGAGATAGATGTTCTTGTGGTGATGACTTCCAGATTTTGGGGATAATAATAATAGTTTTGAATTGTTTTTATTAATGAGTTTAAGTCTTCCGCATTATTTTCTGTTGAAATATCTTGAAATGTTAAGGTTTAGATGGGTTGGTTCGCTCACATCGGAGGGAAAATGTGGGTGCCAGTCGCGTCCCCGATTTGGGTCGTGACATATTCATAGCAATAAAGATTTACAATTTTCTTCAAAATTGGGGGAAATTCAAAATTGAATGGTTAAAAAAAAATTTTGGAAAATCGGCGATGATGGCATACCTCGCTCGATGTCGTCCGACCGTGTGTTCTTTCCAAGGGCGATGATAACATGCCGCACATGACATTGTCTGACCGTGAAGGCCAGTGATGGCTTGCAATGCCCAACATCATCCGACTTCGCATGATGTCCAAGGGACATGCGGGCATGCCACGCCCCGACGTCATCCGACCATGTGTGCAGTCCAAGGGGATGATGGCATCTACGCCTAACATTGTCCAACCGTATGTGCTGTCCAAGGGATATGATGGCATGCCAAGCCCGACGTCGTCTGACCATTTGCTGCCTATGGGCGATGATGGCATGCCACGCCCGACATAGTGTGATCTTATATTCTTTCTAAGTGAGATGATGGCATGACACATGCAATGTCGTATGATCGTGTGTGTTTTCCAAAGGCAATGATGGCATGTTATGCTCGACGCCTTCCGACTATGTGTGCTGCCTTATGGCATGATTGCATGCCAGGCCCGACGCTTTCTGACCATGTGTGTTGCCCAATGGAGATAATGGCATGCCACACCAGACGTACTATGATCGTGTATGTTTTCCAAGGGCGATAATGGCATGCCACAACCGACGTCATCTGATTGTGTGTGCTGCCAAAGGGGGATGATGGCATGCAACGCTCGATGTCGTCCGACCATGTGTGTTGCCTATGAGTGATACGGGCATGACACGCCCGACATAATCCATCCGTGTGTGATACCCTAGGACGAAGATTGCATTTCATGTCCGACGTCGTCTGGCCATTTATGCTGCCCAAGGCCCATGCGGTCATGCAACGCCTGACGTGGTCTGACAGTGTGTGCAATCCAAAAGCGATGAAGTCATGCCACACCCAATATGGTACGACCGTGTGTGTTATCCAAAGGCGATGATGGTATGTTATGCTTAACGCCTTCCGACTGTGTGTTTTTCCGTAGGGCGATGATGTCATGCCAGGCCCAACGTTTTTCGACCTTGCGTGCTACCCAAGAGCGATGATGGCATGCTAAGCCCGACATAGTATGATCATGTATGTTTTCCAATGAAAATGATGGCATTCCACGCCGACATCATCGAATAGTGTGTGCAGCCCTAGGGAGATGATGGCATGCCACGCCAGACGTAGTCTGATCGTCTATGTTTTCAAAGGGCGATGATGGCATGCCACGCCCGACGTCGTCCAACCGTGTATGGTTCCTAAGAGCGATGATGGCATGCCACACCCGACGTCATCTGATTGTGTGTGCTACCCAAGGGCGATGATGGCATGCAACGATCAATGTCGTCAGACTGTGTGTGTTGACCAAGGACCATGCAGGCATGCAACACCTGACATAGTTTGATCGTGTGGGTTGCCGAAGGGCGATGATGGCATCTCACACCTGACGTCGTCCGATCGGTTATGCTACCCAAGGCCCATGTGGGCATGCCACACCCAACGTTTTTTGACCATGTGTGCAGTCCAAAGGTGATGATGGCATGCCTCACCCAAGGGCGATGATGGCATGCTAAGCCTGACATAGTATGATTATGTATGTTTTCCAATGAAAATGATGGCATGCCACCCCTATATCATCCAACAGTGTGTGCAACCCAAGGGAGATTATGACATGCTAAGCCTGACGTAGTATGATCGTATATGTTTTCGAATGGCAATGATGGCATGCCACGCCTGACATCATCCAACAGTGTGTGCTGCCCAAGGGCGATGATAGAATATTATGCCCGACCATGTGTGTTATCCAAAGGCGATAATGGTATGTCAAGCTCGACGCCTTCCGACTGTGTGTGCTTACCTAGGGCTATGATGTCATGCCACGCCTGACGTTTTTCGACCATGTGTGTGCTGCCCAAGGTAGATGATGACATGCTAAGTCCGACATAGTATGATTGTGTATGTTTTCCAATGGCAATGATGGCATGCCACGCCCGACATCATCAAACAGTGTGTGCTGCCCAAGGGAGATGATGGCATGCTAAGCCCGACGTAGTATGATCGTGTATGTTTTCCAATGGCAATGATGGCA
>JAKWIY010002142.1:0-10440 GCA_027704805.1 Solanum corneliomulleri | reverse complement strand
GAAGGTTGAAAAGAAGAGGAGAAACACAAAGCTTTGGGAAATTGCTTGCTTTATCACTAGTCTTCGGTGGAGGTAGGTTATGGTGTTTTTTTTTCATACTTATTCGTAGTAAACCTTAATAGCGAATGAATGTATTGATAGTATTGTAAACCTGCTATGTGCTAAATTGTATGCTTGCATGAACGTAATTATATAATGGTGATATATAAGCATGATGAAGTTATTGAATCCCAAATCTTGAAAAAACCCTAATCTTTTGTTAATGATGATGCCTTGGTATGAGAGAAGGCTTGATAAACTAAGTAATGAGAACGATAATGCCTTGGTATGAGAGAAGGCTTAATAAACTAAAAGTAATGAGAATGATATGCTTTTTGGTATAAGAGGGAGGCTTGATGAACGAACTTAATGAGATTAGTGTATCGGAGTGTCACGTTCCGACACACATAGAATTAAGGTGATCGGGTGTCACGAACCGACACGTAGTAATTAGTTAGGGGACCGGGTGTCACGAACCGACACGTAGATTAGGGGATCAGGTGTCACGAACCGACACGTAGAAATTAGAGGATCGGGTGTCACGAACCGACACGTAGATTTAGGGACCGGTACGGGTCACGGGCCCGGGTGTCACGATCGACACGTAGATTTAGGGAATCGGGTCTCACGAACCGACACGTAGATTTAGGGGATCAGAATGTCATGTTCTGACACATAGTAGTAGGGGATCGGAGTGTCACGCACCGACACAAGAGGATTAAAGAATATGAGGGAGCGGAGTGTCACGTACCGACACAAGAGAACTAAAGCTGACTGGTACAACCCGCGTGCTTGCCTACTCGTCTTTCACCGGCCTATTTGTACCCAGCTACAATCTCTTCCCTTATAAAAGAAAAAAGGGCCCTCGGCCAATCCTCAATCGACAGCAACTCCGTCCTAGCGAAGTAAAGTCTCTGCCCCTATCGTTGAGTGATCTGATCAGACACTTGCTCTTCCCTACTTTTGACAGAAGAATAAGAGCACAAGTTATCCCTAGTAGTATACTACAATATCTCTATATCTCTTAGAAAATGAGTTTGATAAAGAAAATTCTCTGAATCTTTAAAAATGAACATAGTGTATCATCCACCTTTAGAGAGAAGTGAGAATCCTTAAAAAATGAACATTATATTTAATCCATCCTTTAGAGAGGAGTATTTAATATGTAGTAGTGTATATTTGTTACGGTTGGAGGGGTAGGTGGTTTAGGAATCATGTTAGAGTGCTGGAGATCTAGCGTATCTTGGTATGATGCTGTAGAGGATTTAGAGGGTTCCTGATATCGTTAATAATAAATATATATATCTTGATGATAATAGGTATTATTTTTCATAATATATGATACTTACCATATAGAATAAATACCTAACAACATATATTATCCTATACTATAAAATACCTAATAACTCATATCATATGATACTTATCATATAAAATTAATACCTAACAATAAATATTATCATATACTTGATCTAAGGTTCATAATCAGTCTTAGTGGTAGCAGCTTCCAAGCATGATATGTTAACTATATATCCCTAATGCCCTTATCACTTGTTCTTCTGCTTTTATCTTTCTTAGCCAGGAAGCTTTTTTACCCATTCCTTCTCATCCTTTGTCTGACTTTCTGTAGGTAACTCTATCTAATTCACTCTCTTTCTTCTCGCTCGTATCGTATACTTTTTCTTGTTCAAAGCGTATCCGCACTGATGAAGTGGAATATAAATACCTAATATCATATGAGTCTAGCTAACACATGCAAATCTCTCTCGACGGCCCCTCCGTAAGTAACTCAGTGAGAAGTAGCTCAGCGACTACTTTCTACGCCTATCAAAGAAAAGGGATAGACCAATGTGGGTTCCAAACCTCACCTTGACTTCGATTCGAGCGACTCTTGCCTAGAAAAAGCCGATGAAATGGGACCGCGAAGACAGCCCACCACTGAAACTTGCTTTGCTCTCGCTCGGCTCGCTCCCACCTGTCTTCTTCCCACTATAGTGAAAGATCTTTCACTTCACCATAGCAGGAACCTCACTAGCCTTCTCGGCCAGTTAGTCTAACCACAGGGATCCCTTCCTGCTTATCCACCCACCGTAAACGATTACTAACGAACTTGGAATACGAATGAGATCAAAAAGGCCATCATGGGGCAAACGATGGCAATAACTTCGGTTTAGAGCAAAAGCCAAAATGGCATAACCAAATAATTGTTTTGCCAATGATGGATATTCATGCCACGGAATGAATCGAGGGTTCGGAGGAGAATTGGGCCATTCAATCTTGTGAACTAATCGAGACCGAAATTGGAAAAAGAGATACGAACGGAGAGGAATAACCAATCGATGAAAGAACATGAAACCATTCTGTTTCAATAGAGGTACGAGAAACAGTTGGGGGCAATGAAGTAGGTGAAGTGGTTGGATTTTGCGAGCTGTTCCAACCACTGCTGGATGTGATTCCAAGAGCCGAACGAGAATGAACGCTTTTTTCATTGAGGAAGAGAATCCAGGATGAACGCTTTTTTCATTCGCTATGCGCTGACTGGATGCGTACTCGCGTGATCAATCGATGGACGGGGGAATTGCGTGAATGATGAGACCGGCCTAACCTAAAGTCAAGGCTCTTCCCTCTCTTGATGGCGAATCTTGATTGACTGACACTAGGAACCGATTCGGAGAAAGAAGAAGCATGGCATGAGATAGGCGGCGGAGAAATTTCCGATAGCGAATTACTTGACTCGATGGATGGAGGGAGAGCCCTCCAACTCAAGCACGAAATCAATGTTGAGTCAACAATCATCGAGAGGGGTACCACCAAGCGAGATCGAGACCAGCCCCTTGTATAGGTATAGGGTCCTCTAGAACCGCAAACACTCATGTCAAGTAATGAACATAATTCCCAAATGATTATGGTATTGAGGCTTGAGTCCTTATGTATGAACTTGGCAATACTTATTAACGATTAAAGTACTTGTTGTTGCTACATGTTGAGTATCATAGTTGATTTTATGATATTACTTGGTATATAGTGTTTTCTATTTTGAGTTGGCCGATGATATCTACTCAGTACCCGTGTTTTGTACTGACCCCTACTTTTATGTTTTCTTTCTTGTTATTTGTGGAGTGCAGCAAACGTGCCGTCGTCTTCAACTCAACCGCAATTCTAGCCAGTCTTCGACACACCGGATCTTCAGGGTGAGCTAATGCGTCTAGCTTGGACTGGATCTTCTTCTTTATGTCTTGATGCCTTGAAGTTCCGGCATGGACTAGCTTTTACTTGTTTTAGCTTTTTAGAAAACTCTTAGTTTAGCAATTTGATCATAGATGTTTTTGTGATGATGACTTCCAGATTTTGGGGAATAATAGTTATGGAATTGGTTTTATTAATGAGTTTAAGTCTTCCGCATTATTTTCTGTTGATATTATATTGAAATATTAGAGTTTAGATTGGTTGGTTCGCTCACATAGGAGGGTAAGTGTGGGTGCCAGTCGCGGCCTGGTTTTGGGTCGTGACAAACTTGGTATCAAAGCATTAGGTTCGTTGGTCTCATCACACAAGAACGAGTCTAGTAGAGTCTTAAGGAACGGTAGGGGGATGCCTTTACTTTTCTTTGAGAGGCTATAAGACTTAGGAAAATTCCATTCTTTCTTTCTTTCTTTCGTGCTACTACTTGAATCCAATTGGTATCTAGGTGATACAAATTGGTATCTGACCATCTTCACTCTATTTCGCAGATGGTTAGAACTAGAGCAACGACTGTTGCCCAACACCAACACCGGCAAGACAAGAAACGTCTGAGCCAGCCACTGGGGCTGTGGCTCGAGGAAGAGCAGTGGCAAGAGGCCGTGGTAGAGGTCGTGGGAGGACGTCCTCTAGAGGAAGAGGAAAAGTACCTAGCCCATCTGATGGTAGGGCGGTGACTCCTCCACTGACTGAGGAAGTAGTAAGAGAGGGTGAGGAAGGGGAGAATGAACAAGTGCAAAATGAGGAATTGCCACCCCAACCTACCCTAGAGATGATCAATCAGGTTCTTGCTTATCTTAGCGGGTTATCTGATCAGGGTCAGGCACCTCCAGTGCTTTCCGCACCAACACCTCCGGTTTCAGAGGTACGACCTGCCGCTGTTGGGGCTCCCCGCATGGATGCCTCATTGGAGATAGGCACGTTTCCTCGTCTGACTACGGGGCCCATAATGACAAATGATCAGCATGAACTTTTCAGTAAGTTCTTAAAATTGAAACCTCCAGTCTTCAAGGGTGCTGAATCTGAGGATGCCTACGATTTTCTGGTTGATTGTCATGAGCTACTACACAAGATGGGTTAGTAGAACGGTTTGGTGTTGAGTTTGTCACTTATCAGTTTCAAGGAACACCAAAATGTGGTGGCGATCACATGTTGAGTGTCAACCGACAGAGGCAACACCTATGACTTGGGCATCATTCTCTAGCTTGTTTATGGAGAAGTACATCCCACGGACTTTGAGGGATAGGAAAAGAGATGAATTCTTAAGTCTAGAGCAAGGTAGGATGTCGGTTACTGCATATGAGGCCAAGTTTCGTGCACTATCCAGATACGCCACCCAACTTTGTTTCAGTCCACAAGAGTGGATTCGTCGTTTTGTGAAGGGGTTGAGGTCAGAGTTGCGGATTTCAGCCTTACAGGTAGCGGCTACGGCAAAATCCTTCCAAGAAGTGGTAGATTTCGTGGTAGAGGTGGAAGGAGTGAAGCCAGATGAATTCACCATGGCATCGACATCAAAAAGGTTCAAAAGGGGTGAGTTTAATGGTTCTTACTCTAGAGGACAGGGTTGCGGAGGTTACTCAGTTCGACCAATTCAGTCTTCACTACAAACTGTAGTTGGGGGTCCACCTCAGACCGGTCAACACTTCTCTGAGAGACCTATGCTTGACTCTAGAGAGTGTTATGGATGTGGAGAGACTGGACATATTAGGAGGAATTGTCCAAGACAGAGTTATAGACCCCCAATAGCTAGAGGTAGAGGTGGTCATGATAGAGGCCGTTATTCTGGAGGACGTGGTGGTCGAGGTAATGGTGGTCACCAAAACGGCCGGGGTGATGGGAAAACTGGAGCCACTATATCACAACATGGTAGGGGCAACGGACAGACAAACGATACGGCCCATTGTTACGCTTTCCCTGGGCGGTCTGAAGCGGAGGCATCTGATGCTGTCATCACAGGTAATCTTTTGGTTTGTGATTGCATGGCTTCTGTATTGTTTGATCCCGGATCCACATTTTCTTATGTATCTTTCTCATTTGCTAATGGTCTTAATTAACATTGTGAATTACTTGACATGCCTATTCGTGTTTCTACTCTGGTGGGTGAGTCTGTGATAGTTGAAAAAGTGTATAGGTCTTGCTTGGTGACTTTTGTGGGGAGTAACACTTATGTAGATTTAGTTATCTTAGAAATGGTTGACTTTGATGTAATTCTGGGTATGCCTTGGCTTTCTCCGAATTTTGCGATCTTGGATTGTAATGCTAAGACTATGACGTTAGCCAAACCTGGGACATATCCGTTAGTGTGAGAGGGTGACTACACTTCCAATCTGGTGCGTATCATCTCCTTTCTTCGTGCTAAGAATATGGTTAGTAAAGGGTGTTTAGATTTCTTGGCACATCTCAAGGATGACACTACCCAAGTACCTTCAATTGAGTCGGTTTCGGTAGTCCGTGAGTTTTTGGATGTGTTCCCTGCAGATCTTCCTGGTATGCCACCAGATAGGGATATTGACTTCTGTATTGATCTTGAACCGGGTACTCCCCCATTTCTATACCCCCTTATAGAATGGCTCCCGCGGAGTTAAGAGAGTTAAAGGCCCAACTTCAAGAGTTGTTGAGCAAAGGCTTCATTAGACCAAGTGCATCTCCTTGGGGTGCGCCGGTTTTGTTTGTGAAGAAGAAGGATGGGAGTTTTCGGATGTGCATAGACTACCGGCAGTTGAACAAGGTAACTATTAAGAACAAGTATCCTCTTCCTCGCATTGATGACTTGTTCGATCAGTTACAAGGTGCTTGTGTCTTCTCTAAGATTGACTTGAGATCCGTTTATCATCAATTGAAAATACGGCAACGGATGTGCCAAAGACTGCTTTTAGAACCAGGTATGGGCATTACGAATTTGTAGTGATGTCTTTTGGTCTTACGAATGCCCTTGCTGTGTTCATGAGCTTGATGAACGGGATTTTTAAGCCATATTTGGATCTCTTTGTGATCTTATTTATTGATGATATACTGATATACTCTAAAAATAAGAAGGAACATGAGGAGCATTTGAGAATTGTATTGGAAATGTTGAGGGAGAAAAGCTTTATGCCAAGTTCTCTAAGTGTGAGTTTTGGCTAGATGCAGTGTCCTTTTGGGGCACGTGGTTTCTAAGATGGAGTGATGGTGGATCCTTCTAAGATTGAGACAGTGTAGAATTGGGTAAGACCTACTAATGTGTCAGAAATAAGGAGCTTTGTTGGGTTAGCTAGCTATTACCGTCGATTTGTCAAGGGATTCTCTTCCATTGCTTCCCAATTGACGAACTTGACTAAGCAGAATGTTCCATTTGTATGGTCGGACGAATGTGAGGAAAGCTTTCAGAAACTCAAGACTTTGTTGACTACCGCACCTATCCTTACCTTGCCAGTAGAGGGTAAGAACTTCATTGTTTATTGTGATGCATCCTATTCCGGTTTGGGTGCAGTGCTAATGCAAGAGAAAAGTGTAACTGCTTATGCTTCAAGGCAATTAAAGGTGCATGAACGTAACTATCTGACCCATGATTTGGAATTGGCTGCGGTAGTGTTTGCATTAAAGCAATGGAGACACTATCTATATGGGGTTAAGTGTGAAGTATACACGAATCATCGTAGCCTACAGTATGTCTTTACTCAGAAAGATTTGAACTTGAGACAGAGGAGATGGATGGAACTATTGAAGGACTACGACATCACTATTTTGTATCATCCGGGGAAGGCGAATGTTGTGGCAGATGCTTTAAGTAGAAAGGAGGGAAGCATGGGAAGTCTAGTTCACTTGCAAGCTTCTAGACGCCCATTGGCTAGAGAGGTTCAGATTCTGGCTAATGACCTTATGAGTTTAGAAGTAAATGAGAAGGGAGGATTGTTAGCTTGTGTGGAGGCAAGATCTTCCTTCCTTGACAAGATTAAGGGAAAGCAGTTTAATGATGAGAAATTGATCCGGATCCAAGATAAAGTGTCGCAAGGAGAGGCTAAAGAAGCAACAATCGATGAGGAAGGTGTCTTGAGGATTAAGGGAAGGGTATGTGTACCCCGCGTCGATGATTTGATCAACACTATTCTGACAGAGGCTCATAGTTCAAGGTATTCGATACATCCGGGTGCAACCAAGATGTACCGTGACCTAAAGCAACACTTTTGGTGGAGTAGAATGAAGCGTGATATGTTGATTTTATTCCAAATGTCCAAACTTTCAACAAGTAAAGTATGAACAACCAGAGGCCGGAGGAACACTTCAGAGAATGCCCATTCCTGAATGGAAGTGGGAGAGAATTGCAATGGATTTTGTGGTTGGTCTTCCAAAGACAATGGGTAAGTATGACTCTATTTGGGTGATTGTTGATAGGTTAACTAAGTCTGCTCATTTCATTCCGGTCAAGGTGACTTACAATGCAGAGAAGTTATCCAAAATTTACATCTCGGAAATCGTTCGATTGCATGGGGTTCCACTCTCCATTATATCAGATAGAAGTATGCAATTTACTTCTAAGTTTTGGAAAACACTGCATGCGGAATTGGGTACTAGGTTGGACCTTAGTACTGCGTTCCATCCTCAGACCGATGGTCAGTCTGAGCGAACGATTCAAGTGTTGGAGGATATGCTTCGTGCATGTGTGATAGAATTTGGTGGTCATTGGGATAACTTCTTACCCTTAGCAGAATTTTCATACAATAATAGTTATCACTCAAGTATTGACATGGTCCCATTTGAAGCATTGTATAATAGGAGATGTAGGTCTCCCATTGGGTGGTTTGATGCATTTGAGGTTAGGACTTGGGGTACTGACCTTTTAGGGATTCTTTAGGAAAGTGAAAAATTTTCATCCAAGAAAAGCTTTTAGCGGCGCAAAGTAGGCAAAAAGAATATGCAGACCGAAAAGTTAGAGACTTAGAGTTCATGGAGGGTGAACAAGTCTTGCTGAAGGTTCCGCCCATGAAAGGGGTGATGCGGTTTGGTAAAAGAGGTAAACTAAGCCCAAGGTATATTGGTCCCTTTGAAATACTTAAGTGAGTAGGGGAGGTGACTTATGAGTTAGCCTTGCCCCCAGGGCTGTCCGGAGTGCATCCGGTATTTCATGTGTCGATGTTGAAGAGATACCATGGGGATGGAAACTACATCATTCGTTGGGATTCATTTCTGCTTGATGAAAATTTGTCTTATGAGGAGGATCCTGTTGCTATTTTAGACAGAGAAGTTCGCAAGTTGAGGTCAAGGGAGATTGCATCCATCAAAGTTCAATGGAAGAATCGACCCGTTGAAGAAGCCACTTGGGAGAAGGAGGCCGATATGCAAGAAAGATACCCACATCTGTTTAAAGATTCAGGTACTCCTTCTTGCCCTTGTTTTTCTTCTTGTAAACGTTCGAGGACGAACGATGGGTAAATTGGTGTCTATTGTAACGACCTGTTTAGTCGTTTTGAGCAGCAGATTTTATTTCTGGAAAACTGGCTGAGACGACGGACCCCACGACGGACCGTCATGGGCACGACGGACCGTCGCAGGGTCTCGTTTCAAAACAGTTAGAAATTCTGAAATTTGGGTACTGAAATCGACTCTCTGAACTTTGTGAAGACATGGCAGGACGGACCGTCGTGTGCACGACGGACCGTCACAGACTCTTCAAGGAAATTGAGTCTCTGAACTCTGTGACGGAGCAGCAGGACGGACCGTCGCAGGCACGTCGGGCCGTCACAGACTGCGTAATCCCAGGCTGGGTCGGATTTCTTTAAATGTTTTAAGGGACGTTTTGGACTATTCCTGCCTTAATTATAAAGTTAGTGGGTTGAGGTTAATAAATCTAATTACTTGGGGGTTAAAAGAGGTAACCTTGAGTTGATTAGTGGGGTATTATTGTCATCTTTCATACTCAATTATATGCTAATTAGGGTAAAAGAAAGAGGGTTTGAATAAGAAAACTAGAAAGAACAAAGAGAGAGAGGGAGAATCGAACGAGAAGGTGAAAAGAAGAGGAGAAACACAAAGCTTTGGGAAATTGCTTGCTTGATCACTAGTCTTCGGTGGAGGTAGGTTATGGTTATTTTCATACTATTCGTAGTAAACTCTTAACAGCGAATGATATGTATTGATAGTATTGTAAACCCCTCTATGTGCTTAATTGTATGCTTGCATGAATGTAATTATATAATTGTGATTATATAAGCATGATGAAGTTATTGAATCCCAAATCTTAAAAAACCCTAATCTCTTTGTTAATGATGATGCCTTGGTATGAGAGAAGGCTTGATAAACTAAAGTAATGAGAACGATAATGCCTTGGTATGAGAGAAGGCTTGATAAACTAAAGTAATGAGAATGATAATGCCTTGGTATAAGAGGAGGCTTGATGAACGAACTTAATGAGATTAGTGGATCGGACTGTCACGTTCCGACACATATAATTAAGGGATCGGGTGTCACGAACCGACACGTAATATTAGGGGGACCGGGTGTCACGAACCGACACGTAGATTTAGGGGATCGGGTGTCACGAACCGACACGTAGATTTAGGGGATCGGGTGTCACGAACTGACACGTAGATTTAGGGGGACCGGGTGTCACGAACCGACATGTAGATTTAGGGAATCGAGTGTCACGAACCGACACGTAGATTTAGGGGATTGGAGTGTCACGTTCCGACACATAGTAGTAGGGGATCGGAGTGTCACATACCGACACAAGAGGATTAAAGAATATGAGGGAGCGGAGTGTCACGTACCGACACAAGAGAACTAAAGATAATGAATCTTGAAAGATGTTAATATACTCAATCTAATGAACATAATTCCCAAATGAGTATGTTATTGAGGCTTGAGTCTTCATGTATGAACTTGGCAATACTTATTAACGATTAAAGTACTTGTTGTTGCTACATGTTGAGTATTATAGTTGATTTTATGATATTACTTGGTATAACTGTTTTCTATTTTGAGTTGGCCAATGATATTTACTCAGTACCCGTGTTTTGTACTGACCCCTACTTTTATGTTTTCTTTCTTGTTATTTGTGGAGTGCAGCAAACGTGCCGTCGTCTTCAACTCAACCGCAATTCTAGCCAGTCTTCGACACACCGGATCTTCAGGGTGAGCTAATGCGTCTAGCTTGGACTGGATCTCTTCTTCATATCTTGATGCCTT
>JAKWIY010002141.1:0-10502 GCA_027704805.1 Solanum corneliomulleri | reverse complement strand
GAACTTATTTCACCTTAGAACAAAGTTTTAGTCCGCATCGCGGACACGTCGAGGACATTCTCCCCGATGATAATTCTGAAAATTTAAGTTAAGGTTGACTTGTTGAAAAATATCCCATTAACGTGGGGGCGTTTTGGGTATTTTAAGGTTGTATTATGTATTGATTTCATGTCATTATACACCCATTACCATAATCGTGAACCCCAACCCTCAATTAGAATAAATAAAATTATAATACTCCCTTCTCTCAAAAAATATATCTAGTTAAATCCTCCATTGATGAACTTCAAGAATCAAGGAAAAAGGCCAAATTCTGCATGTTTTAAGCCCTAATTTCATGGGCTTTCTATCAATAACGTATGGTAATTCATCCTTGAGTCTTCTCTCATTCAAGGAGTCAATCCAAAGGGTTTGAAATCCTATATTTATCTATTTTGAATTCTAAGCATGGGTTCTTGTATCAAAAGATTTTAATGGATGAATTATGATGTTTTCAACATTAATAGATGATTCTATGATTAAAAAATTCCATGAACCCATGGTCACCCTAATTCTCTCATTTTGGATTATGAAATGGGTTTGATGAATGTGATTATATATTGTTAGAATTATGTTTATGCTATGTTGTACTATGATTTTCTACTACGAATTATGCCAAACTATTATAAATTGTTGGAGAATTCAGTAAAGGTGATCAAGGATTGGATGGAGGGTAAGTTGACCTAAATTATTCTAGGTTTTTTTGAATTGATCTTGTGTTGTATGTTACACTTATAGTGGAAGTGTTGACTTGATATATATGAATGTATATGTGAATTGTTATTATGTCCTTAAAGGCATTGAATGTGAAGTAAAGTGATGTTATGAAGTATATGCATAGAGATATCTTATTAAGTTATGAATGTGTATCTTGAAATTAGTATGTATAATCGAAGCATGATGTTAATGTGAATTATGGTTGTGTGTGGATTATGATGAATGTATTTGATCATGATTAGGAGACAATGTTATGAATGAGTGTATGGGTGATTTGGGGTGGACACTCTTTGTGAGTAGAGATGAAGTTTCTAGTAACAACCATAATATTCCTAAGAACTCTAATTAATGAAAAATGAGACTTTTGGGGTGGACACTATTCGTGAGTTGAGATGTGGTGTCTACTAATAACCTTAGTATTACTAAGAGTTGTCCAATGAATAGATGATAGGTTGAGATAAGTACTCTTCGTGAGTTTAGATGTGTTACTTGGTAGATATCACTTAACCTATTTGAAATAAATGTAATGAATGTCTAAAGATCCATGGGGAATTATGCTTAGCATCGAGAGGATTTGAAAAAGGAGTAAATAATCATCATGAGTAGAGATGTTGTATCCAACGTACCTCTTGAGATGAGTAATCTTCGTTAGTTAAGATGTAGTGCTTAGAAGCAATCTCATTACCTCTAACTATGCGCCCACATAGGACTAGCTATTGGATATCAATGTAAAGGCTAAAGAATTACCCTACCTTAGGCAAGTGGGGATCCCTCATACGGTAGGGGTTAATACCGGGAATCTATGTTAAGATCTCATGGTCTATGTCTGTTAAAGCTAGCCCTTGAAAATGAATGTATTGAACTAGGTCTTTCTAAGGGTGTACTACATAGGGTCGGTGGTGGAATGGGACGCCATATATGCATTGCACATGTAGATATTTTGAGGGAGTCCTTGTGTGTCCTTTCAACGCAAATTAATTAATCATTTACTATATGATGTTAATGAAGTAAGTTGATTTTAAGTCTATTGTTAATGAAGCATGTTAATGATGTGTCTAATGTTAATAAAGTGTATTGATCTTATGTCTAACGTTGATGAAGACTATGTAAATGATTGAATTTTATGTGCCTATTCTAGGGTGATTCCTAAGGAGCACTAATGTGGGAGTAGTAGTATGGGATGCTACTTAACATTGCACTAGAGTAACTTGGTGGTTTTCTTGGAGGATGGTCTCAATGTTAAGTTCTTAAATGCATGTATAGTTCCTCTAGTATCTTTAGTAATGAATGTTGACTTGTTGAGTTGAAATGATGTATCCTTGTCTTTGGTATTCTTAAGGATCATCTAGAAGTGTATTGAAGAGGTTGCATGGGTGGTCTCTTCATGTCTTAACTAGGTGGGTCTTAGGATATCTTTGGATGGAGGTTCTAAATGACTAATGGTTTGCTTAATCAAAATGGCTATATGTTGAGAATTATATAAGTATTACCGTGTATGTCAATGATGACTTATATGATGTCTTGTACACTTTATTCATGAGGTATATTATCAAATAGCATGAAAAGTATATTTCAACTAAAATGTTTGTTTTAAAGCATGTTTTGGCATATTTCCATACTTAGTACATTGTTCGTACTAACTCAATATTATTCTCTATTTCTAAAAGTATTGGTGGAAAGCAAGTGGAGGTTTCTTGAAGTTGAATATTGGTAAATAGAGTTCTCTCAAGATTGGTATGTCCTCATATGTTCGGGGACATAAACCATGTTTAGTTTTCTTTTTGTTTAAATACTTGTAATAGACTATTAGTTTGTTTTCTATGTAAGGGACGTGACCCTATGATTCTAAGAGGTGTCTAAGTTGACTTGTGATGATGAACCTTTGTTCTTTATGTTTTATGAAAAAATTTCTTATAGACTATGTTATGAAAAGTTAATTCCAAATTACGTTTCATACCTATGTAATTAATGAAAAGTACGAGGCTTGTACAAGACCTCCGAGACGTCAAGTATGACATGTAACCTCTAGGGGGTTCTCCCCGTTCGTTACACCTCCATTAGGTTTACTAACCTATAGTGCTTCTACTATGAAGGGCACCATGCATAGGCTTAACTGATCAAGGTTCATTAATGACAACTCATTGAATTTATTAGAGAAGGTTTTCTAGCGTTTCGCCTACCATCTCTAAGTCTATAATTTCACACAAGAAAGAGTTACCATCATAAGGTCTACCACTTCATTGTTTTTCATTAACTTAGGGGTCAAGGCTAATCATAAAGGGCATCAAGCTTAGTTCTACCGGTACAAGACATAATCCAGAGGCCTTATTAATCATTTATAAAAATGTACCAATACTAGGTCTACCAATTAAAGACATTCATTCATTATTACTTAAGAAAAGGATTACTAAGCCTACAAAGTCAAGAGATCACAGTCAACAACTTTCATGCTTCAAAGAGAGGCACCTAAGTCTACCAATCAAGATACAACATCACAGTATAGAGACCCTTCACATTCTAATATCACCACATGTTACTATTAAGAGAGGACATACTTCAAATATAAATATAATAACACTTTATACAAGATCACCTTGAAATGACATTAACAACTTCACACAATACATTCATATATACCTTAACATGATAATACTCCAATTCACCACATAATGCCTTCAATACCATGATAACAATATATATACAGTAAGTAACCACCTCCACCATAATTGGATCAAACCATACAAGACCAATTCCTATATAGGAAAAGAATTAGGTCAACTTACCCTTCACCCAAGCCATGATCATCATTCCTCAAAACTTCAAAAATTCATCAAAAATAGTTATAGAGAAAAATAGATATCAATAATACAATACAATGTAAGAACAATTCTAACGATACGCAATCATAATCATAAAATCCACTTCACAAGCAAACTTAAGGAATTCAGTGAAATCATGGATTCGTAGAGTTTTTTTGCCATAAATTAATCAATAAAAATGAATATACTCATAGTTAATCAATTGAAAATGTTTGGTGCGAGAACACATTAGTTTGAATAAGAATTGATGTTTTTCACAAACATTGGAAACTTGAAAAATATTTTGAGATTAACTCTAGGGTGAAAATTGACCTAGATAAAGGATCACTATACCATATTAGATAAATTCCCCACGATATTGAAGAAGAAAGCACTTGAAATCCTCAATCGTAGTTTTACCATAACCTTGACCTTCAATGGTGTTCCAGAGAGAACTTTTTGGGGAGGGAAGGGTTTTTATTTAATATTTGAAGTCTAAATAAGGGTTTAATTATTTAAATACACTTAACATACCTAAATATGCATAAAGGGTTATGGGTGAGCAATACAAGTGTCGTGCTTCTAGGTGAAGCAACGTGAATGTTGCACCCTAGATGGCGAAAGTCCAGTAGCCAAAAGCATCACTATACATTGTAGGGTCAGTTTTCAAGGAAGACTCATTCATGTTCTATTCTATGTCATGTCGCAGATTGTGTAAACCAATGTTAGTGATTCAGCTTTGTCAAAAGAAGAGTCTGGAGGGGCAGAAAATCAAGTTTCCAAATAAGTAAGAATCTCAGCAGAATCTCTTCCTCTGCCAGCTATTCTATCTCAGATACTAATTGGTCATAGGCTAAGTTCCCTCTATTTTCTAGGAAAGAAGTATAAAAAGAAGCCCTCGTGAATCGGCTTCATAATTCATGCATTGAACTAGCCAAGGGTCAAATTTACCAAACCATTCTTGTCTTGGCCGTAATATTTTACAGGTGGCAAGTTCCATCTACGATCCACCATCTACGGGTCGTAAATGCTTGATGAGCCATACTGCCAAGTCGTTGATAGATCCAGAGACTTAGGAATGGAGGCAAATAAAGGCTAAGTATGGACATAAGCGGCCCCTCTACGGACTATAGATTGGTCTAAGGGACGTGGTTTGAGGGTGTGGATTGGGATATTTTTGGCAGTTTTTGGGGCAATGTTATGGTCCTCCTCAAAGAACCTTAGTCTAATCCTAGGGGAGTCGTACTCAGAAGTTTAACTCCTAGACTCGATGTTGTAAGTGTAAGAGATATTCCGATATGAATTAGACCTCTAACACATACCACACTATAACACAGTAGCACCAAAAGACTAGTTTCCGGATGTCACATACGTCTCTTGGCGTTTGGCCTCTAAAAAAACCATACTAACCTCTTATGTAATTTTTAATCATTTATACAATTTTATCAACTATAAACTAACATGTGAAGCTCTAGTTAACCCTATTTCATTTTAGGGTTGTTCTAGTTGTGACTTTACCTAATAGTTTTGCCTTAACTAATGAATTATGGCTTTCTCAATGAATTATGACTTTTCCGATGAAAAGCTCCGTTTCAAAGGGTTGTGACTTTTTCTACCTTCATGTTTCTTTGGTAATAACCACAACCATTCACTCCTTATAATTTTTCGTGATCTCCAATCTAAGATAACTTAAGATCATTATCCAATCTAATCATATGTTTAACTGGAGTTCATATAATTGGAATTTAGGCATTGACTTTCTATTAAATAAAAAAGAAAAGAACAAAGAAATGTGCAATTATTTATGAACTAAGCTTCACACGAAAAACTTCTATTTATAGTGCGGATTAATTTTCATATTTTTTTCTTGTTTTGTTTCTTTAATTTATTTCTTTTGTGTTATCATTCGAGGGACAATTTAATAATAGATGTCCATATAGTGAGTGAACTATGAAAAATACACACGTTGTGAATTATTTTTTTGAATAAAATAAATAGATCATGTTATGAGAGAGACAATTACAATAAACAAGTACTAAAAGAAGGCACAAACGGGGTAAAAAAAAATTTCCAATTTTTATTCTTTAATGTTAAAGGTAGACCATTGAATTATTAGTTTTGATGTTAAGTCCACTGTTTATAAAATAGGCTTTAACTTTTATTGATAATATTATAATATAGGCATTATATATATATATATATATATATATATATATATATATATATATATATATCTATATATATATATATATATATATATATATGAATGAACAGAATAAGTAGTGTGTGGCAAGAGCTTTCAATCAGGTGGAATACTAGAGTCAATACAACATTAGCATATATTTTTGTCTTCCTTCTTGTCACGACCCAAAACGAGCCGCGAGTGGCACCCACACTTATCCTACTATGTGATCGAACCAACCAATCTAAACCCCAACATAATGACAAAATTAATAAAATACAATGCGGAAGACTTAAAACTCATTAATGAAAATCGATTAAATAACTTCTAAAATTTATCAGTCATTATCCCCAAAATCTGGAAGTCATCACCACAAGAACATCTATCCTCAAATTACTAAATCTAAGAGTATCTAAGAAGCTTAAATAAGTAAAAATCTAGTCCATGCCGGAATTTCAAGGCATCAAGACATGAAGAGGAAGATCCAGTCCAAGCTAGAAGCAATAGCTCACCCTGAAATCTTGCTTGATGAAGACTGGCTAGATTTGCAGTTGAGTTGAAGACGACGGCACGTTTGCTGCACTCCATAATTAACAAGAAAAACAAATACAAGTAGGGGTCAGTACAAGGCACAAGTACTGAGTAGGTATCATCGGCCAACTCAAAATAGAAAACAGTATATATCAGATAATAACATAAAATCAACTAATATTCTTAACAGGCGACCACAACAATTTCCATAACCCTTGGTCACAACACCAAGCACATCAATGAGGACTCAAGCCTCCCCATTATACTTATTTGGGAATTAGTGCTTTAAAATTAAGTATATTATCATAATTCAAGATTCATTATCTTTATTCCTCTTGTGTTGGTACGTGACAGTCCGCTCCACTACTACTATCCTGGTGTCGGAACGTGACACTCCGATCCATATACTATCCTGGTGTCGGAACGTGACACTCCGATCCATATACTATCCTGGTGTCGGAATGTGACACTCCGATCCATATACTATCCTGGTGTCGGAACGTGACACCCGATCCTCTATTACTATCCTGGTGTCGGAACGTGACACCCGGTCCTCTAATCTCATAATTTTGGTTCATCAAGCCTTCTTTTATACCAAGGCATCATCATTAACAAAGTAAATTTAGGATTCAAGATTCAATAGCCTCATCATGCTAATTCATCACAATTATATAATCACATCATGCAAGCCCACAATTAAGCATATAGAAGACTTTATAATACTACCCAACACATATCATTCGCTATTAAGAGTTTACTACGAATAGCATAAACCATAACCTACCTCCACCAAAAAATTGCGATCAAACAAGCTAATTCCCCAAAGCTCTGTTGTCCTCTCTCTCTCGATCGATCGTTTCTCCCTTTCTCTCTCTGTTCTTTCTATTTTTCTTTTCAAAACCCTTTTTATTTTACCGTAATTGTCATATAATTAAGTATAAAAGATGATAAAATTAACCCACTAATTATTTCAAGGTTATCTCCTTTAACCCCCAAGTAATTGAATTATTAACATTAATCCACTAACTTTATAATTATAAGCATGAATAGTCCGAAACGCCCCTTAAAAACATTTAACAGAAATCCGAGCCAGTCAGGGTTACGCAGCCTGTGACGGTCCGTCATGGCTGTGACGGTCCATTCTGCAGGTCCGTCACAAAGTTCAGAGAGTCGATTTCAGTACCCAAATTTAAAAATTCTAAGTGTTTTGGAACGAGACCCCCTCGACAGTCCGTCGTGCCCATGACGGTCCGTTGTTGGATCTGTCGACCCAGACAGTGCTTTCCAGAAATAAACTCTGCTACTCAAAACGACTAAACAGGTCGTTACAATAGATACCAATTTACCCATCGTTCGTCCTCGAACGATCAGAAGAAGAAAAACAAGGGCGAAAAGGAGTACCTGAATCTGTAAACAGGTGTGGGTATCTTTCTTGCATATCATCCTCTTTCTCCCAAGTGGACTCTTCAACTGGTCGATTCTTCCATTGAACTTTGATGGATGCAATCTCCCTTGATCTAAACTTGCGGATTTCTCTATCTAGAATGGCAACAGGCTCCTCCTCATAAGTCAAATTCTCATCAAGCAGAACTGAATCCCAACGAATGATGTAGTTTTCATCCCCACGGTATCTTTTCAACATAGACACATGAAATCCGGATGCACTCCTGACAGCCTTGGAGGCAAGGCTAATTCATAAGCCACCTCCCCTACTCGCTTAAGTACTTCAAATGGTCCAATATACCTTGGGCTTAGCTTACCTCTTTTACCAAACCGCATCACCCCTTTCATGGGCGAAACCTTCAGCAAGACTTGCTCACCCTCCATAAACTCCAAGTCTCTAACCTTTCGATCTGCATATTCCTTTTGCCTACTTTTCCCCGCTAAAATCTTTTCTTGAATAGATTTCACTTTCTCCAATGAATCCCTCAAAAGGTAAGTACCCCAAGGTCTAACCTCAAATGCATCAAACCAACCAATGGGAGACCTACATCTCCTCCCATACAATGCTTCAAATGGGGCCATGTCAATACTTGAGTGATAGCTATTATTGTATGAAAACTCCGCTAAGGGTAAGAAGTTATCGCAATGACCACCAAATTCTATCACGCATGCACGAAGCATATCCTCCAATACCTGAATCGTTCGCTCACACTGACCATCGGTCTGAGGGTGAAATGCAGTACTAAGGTCCAACCTAGTACCTAATTCCGCATGTAATGTTCTCCAAAACTTAGAAGTAAACTGCGTACCTCTATCTGATATGATGGAAAGTGGAACTCAATGAAATCGAACAATTTCTGAGATATAGAGTTTGGCTAACTTCTCCGCATTGTAAGTCACCTTGACCGGAATGAAGTGAAAGAGACTTAGTTAATCTGTCAACAATTACTCAATAGAGTCAAACTTACCCAATGTCTTTGGAAGACCACCACGAAGTCCATGCAATTCTCCAATTCCTCTCCACTTCCATTCAAGAATGGACATTCTCTGAAGTGTTCCTCCGGGCCTCTGGTGTTCATACTTTACATGCTGACAATTCGGACATTTGGCACAAAATCCACAATGTCACGCTTCATTCTACTCCCCCAAAAGTGTTGCTTTAGGTCACGGTACATCTTGGTTGCACCAGTATGTATAGAATATCCGGAACTATGAGCCTCTGTAAGAATGTGTGGATCAATTCATAACAGGGGGCACACATACCCTTCCCTTAATCCTCAAAACAACTTCCTCATCAATTATCGCCTCTTTAGCCTCTCCTCGCACACCATATCCCGATTTCGGCTTAGTTTCTCATCATCAAACTTTTTCCCTTGGTCTTGTCAAGAAAAGAAGATCTTGCCGCCTCCACACAGCCCAAAATCCTCCTTTCTCTAGTATTTCCAGTCTCATAAAGTCGTTAGCCAAGTTTTGGACTTCTCTAGACAATGGGAGTCTAGAAACTTTTAAGTGAGCTAGGCTTCCCATGCTCCCTGCTTTTCTACTTAAGGCGTCTGCCACAACATTAGCCTTTCCTGGGTGATACAAGATGGTAACATCATAGTCCTTCAGTAGTTCCATCCGCCTCCTCTGCCTCAAATTCAACTCTTTTTGGGTAAAGACATACCGTAGACTACGATGATCTGTGTAGACTTCACACTTGACCCCATATAGATAGTGTCTCCATTGCTTTAATGCAAACACTACCGTAGCCAACTCCAAATCATGGGTCGGATAGTTACGTTCATGCACCTTTAATTGCCTCGAAGCATAAGCAATTACATTCTTCTCTTGCATTAGCACGGCAACCATACCAGAATATGATGCATCACAATAAATAATGAAATTCTTACCCTCTACTGGCAAGGTAAGGATAGGTGCAGTATTCAGCAAGGTCTTGAGTTTCTGAAAGCTTTCCTCACATTCATCCGACCATACAAATGGAACATTCTGCTTAGTCAAATTCGTCAATTGGGAAGCAATTGAAGAGAATCCCTTGACAAATCAACGGTAGTAGCTGGCTAAACCAACAAAGCTCCTTACTTCCGACACATTAGTAGGTCTTACCCAATTCTTCACTGTTTCAATCTTAGAAGGATCCACCATCACTCCATCCTTAGAAACCACGTGTCCCAAGAAGGACACTGAATCTAGTCAAAACTCACACTTGGAGAATTTGGCATAAAGCTTTTTCTCCCTCAATACTTCCTCAAATGCTCCTCATGTTCCTTCTTACTCTTGGAGTATATCAGTATATCATCAGTAAATACAATCACAAAGAGATCCAGATATGGCTTAAAAATCCCGTCCATCAAGCTCATGAAAGCAGCAGGGCATTCGTAAGACCAAAATACTTACTACAAATTCGTAATGCCCATACCTGGTTCGAAAACAGTCTTTTGGCACATCCGTTGCCCGTATTTTCAATTGATGATAACTGGATCTCAAGCCAATCTTAGAGAAGACACAAGCACCTTGTAACTGATCGAACAAGTCATCAATGCGAGGAATGGTATACTTGTTCTTAATAGTTACCTTGTTCAACTGCCGCTAGTCTATGCATATCCGAAAACTCCCATCCTTCTTCTTCACAAATAACACCGGAGCGCCCCAAGGGGATGCACTTGGTCTAATGAAGCCTTTACTTAACAACTCTTGAAGTTGGGCCCTTTAAACTCCCTTAACTCCGCTGGGGCCATCCTATAAGGGGGTATGGAAATGGGCGAGTATCCGGCTCCTGATCAATGCAAAAG